>CM031240.1:327360438-327522955 GCA_018340775.1 Taxus wallichiana var. yunnanensis | reverse complement strand
GGCATGATTCTTTCACACACGCATAATAAATACATAAGTCGAGATGTAATACAACTCTTAGTTGTAAGTTCACTCAGATCATGTGACCACCGGGTTAGTCGACTCCCATATTACATCTTTCTTTTTTGGATTTGATGTGGTATTATGGGTTTTTGTAGGTGAATCTTTCTCTGCACGGGTTACTGTGTACTCCAAAAATCAAGGTCGAGATATAGGTGACCTAAAGTGACTATCATCTGACACTTGCACAACACTAGAAAAATTAGATTCCAACCACTAGCGTAGTCATGGTGCTTAGTAGCATACTCTAAAGTGCACAGGTGCCCCTAACCCACCAGCACCTAGTCGACCTTATCCCGAAAGTTATAGATTTTAGAGTGCATAGTTGCAATGGTTTTCCCTTCATGCTCATCATTTTTCCAATCTAGATCAGTTTCAGGATCAAGCAAAACCAACTAAGTCTCTCTCTCTCTTTCACTTAGGGTTTCATATTTTACTTACTTATTTCTTGTGTAAAAGTTGTACTTAGAATTTATTTATCATACGTGACTCTGCAATTAGGGTTTAACATTAAATTCTATTTTTTTAATAACATCATTTAATAGAGTTATGCTATAAGAACAATGTATCTACATCAGATGTTGTCATTATTGGAAATAAAAGAGCATGAATTGAGATTAGAAAGATGATCATTATACATGAGTTATGCTTAATCGATCAATATGGAATAGTCTATTGTGGGAGCATTCTATGCATAAACTTGTATATTTTGTATTCCTTTCGCTATAAGTGTGATTTTAACTAAATGTATTACTTGGTTCAACACTTCACCATAAAAATTATAAACATGGTGAGAGTTTAGAATCTAGCAGACTCAAGTGAGTGTGCTAAGGATTCCCTACCTTATCATGATAGGCTAACATAGGGAGATAGTATTATTGATGTACACTAGGGTGGTAAAATTTCCACACACATGTATAGTTAAACTAGAAGTGCAACATTTTAGTTTCATTACACTAACCCATAAAAATTAAGGTACAAATGGTGATACCACGAGAATGATGTTCCAAATTACACAAGAAAATATTGAACTATATCGGGATAAGATAGAAAAATATTTCACATAAAATCATCCTAGTCATAAGAATTTCTCCTCCGATTTCCTCCCAAGGATTTGGGTGGAGAATAACTTCAGATGATGATCTATACAAAAATATATTCAACAAAATTCTTGGGAATATCTATGCTTGTTTAATAGTATATTATTTGGGAAAGAGTTTGAATTTGGGAAGGAAGTATCCTTGAGTTCTAGAGCACACTCATGAAACTTAAAAAAATTAACACAACTTATATGTGTGCTTTAGACTATGAGTGTAAAAGTATGATTAGAAGATACATCCTCAATACGTAGTGTCAACCTTCATTTGCGTTGAGGAAACATAGTTCAAATTATCCCATGAGCCATGATGATAAAAATTAAAGGAAATTCCAACTAGAGATTAATAATGTCATGGTAGATATGAGTATTGAGAAACTCCCCATGGATGGCTAAGTTTCATTCTCATGTGAGTAGTTTATAAAGGAAGGGAAAGGAGGGTAATGACTTGAATGCACCATGGATTCATCAGATGAGTGCATGTTGAGAAGGTAGTGGGTGTGAAGAGTTTTGGTAAAAGAAATAACATAATGATAATTAATTCAAAGGGAAGATTTGACATCAGGAAATACCGTAGGAGACTAGGGACACGGCTCTGGTAGTAGGGAAAAAGTATTTCATTAGAGACCAGAAGTAACACCCTTGGATTGATCATGGAAGATCAAATTCTTTTGGCTAACATGGGATTGTCTTCAAAGAATGGGACTTTTCTCCTTGAGACAAACCTCTAGAGAAGGTTGGTTCCTTCTCTCCTAGCTCAATGCAAACTAACCTAAACTACTCAAACTACAACTAAATCTAAAGCTAAATATAAAACTTACATGATCCATAGGGTTGAGAGGAAAGGGGAAATCTAAAAATGAAATAATGATGATGTACCAACACTAAGACATGGTTCAAATCTGACCAAAAAGATACAAAATAATTGCATATGTAGAGATTTAATGGAAACATAGAGTTCTGAAAGAGGTGAATGAATAAAACATATAAAAAAATATGAAAACATCCACAATAAATTCAAAGCATTCAAAGGGAAAATAACCACATATGTATTGCATTCAGATAATATTCATCACATTTATAGAGTATAGGTTAGGAAATTCTCGTGAAAATGCTAACTACTGCAAAGAGGTCTGAAAGTAAGAAAATATGTTTCTCTCGAGGTAGAGCATGAAAATTCAATAGAAAGGAACCTTTACAATATTCCTATGAAATTAAACTTATATAATATGAGAATGGAAAGAGAGATATGAGAGGGAAACTTCAATTTGAATTTTCAACGAATGAAGAAAATATTCCACCCATAGATCTTGTCACCATTAATCTCCTTGAAAAATCACTATTTTCAAAATATTCGTGTGAGAGCATAAAGGTGTCATTTAGGTAATTAAACTGAGTGCTTTGAAACAAGAAAACAACGTGTTTCCTCTATTTCTCTTGATATTTCATGGGTTTTCCTCTAAATAACATATTTCTATGCACTTATTCATTACAAAATGTGTCCCTTTGAGAGATGAAGTGAGCACAACAATTATCATGTAATTTGGAGTTCTTAATAGAAAGATATGACCCAAAAAAAGGTTCTCCCTTATCCTACCTGATTTTGCAATATGTTCAGCGGTCTTTTAGATCAAACGTCTCCATAGATTTTAGAAAATCCATGAGACATGAAGTTTCACATATATGCGGGACACTTTACTTGCACTTCCATAGATTTCAACTTTTCACACTTGGCCTTTCGCACATGGATCCTCACACCCAAATCCATGAAGGATTTTCTCCTTCTTCACTTAATTCACTCGTCCTACAGACTTAGATATTTGTGGAACTATTTGTTAGGAAAACCCATAGAACACCGAGATAGTGTTTTGTGGAATTTGGACTCTCGGATGATTCTCGGTTGAATCCTTTTGCTTTGCAGTTTTGTGGTGCTTTTGTCATGCATCATGACTGTTCACCTTATCACATGCAAGTGTCACTACTCTTATTTTCATGCTTTAAGAACCTTCCTTTATGTTGCATGATGCTTCCATCCTTAGCCAAATATTGAATTTTTGCAAACGCTAATGCTTTGTGGCCTCTTTTACCTCTTTTACACATGCATGCATGTACTACATTTGACATCTAAAGAAGGCTTAATTGTTAACATGTTGTTCTATGGATTTTGATAATCCACAAAACACCTTTGTTTTCCATAATAACACTCCACAACTTTTATACTAAGCCATTTTTGGACTTCCTTTTCCTTAACTTAATGAGTGGTTCAAAAAAGTGAAGGGTAAAATTTTGGATAACAATTTGAAAACTAAATGGGGTTATCTTCCCGTAGATAGATGATCCGATGCCTTTACAATCCAATTGACATGGAGTCAAGTTTATGTATCATTGAAATTATGATCCTTAAATTATATCTCCTTGAACTTGGAATTTTCCAAATCTGATGAATCCATGGAATATTGAAACCTCTTCAAAACTTTGAGAATGCAAATACCACCCGAGGTAACCAGAAACATGTGCAAATCACTTACGAAACCGAAACTACACTACTACCCAACATAATGTGCTAAACAACACTTGGAGGAAAGTAAATATAATATAGTGTGTACAAGATGAAACATTTGTTTCAAAAGTAATGCTTTAGGTAGATCCCACTAACTGGGATCATGAGCTCTTCTCCATTCAATTTTGAAAATTAGAAAGATTTGTGTGGCTTGCATCTTGAGATAACATAGGGGCCGCTCCATATGGCATCAAACTTTGAATGCATTCCTGGTTTGGATCTGTCTTGGTCCCATTATAGAATAAGATATCCTTCTGAAAGTTTATAGCCACTAATTTCTTGTCAAAATACTTATTCACTTGAGCTTGATCCTCCACCATTGTATGCGCATTGCTTGATCTCTCAACTCTTATAACTCTATGAGTTCTACATAGATGACTTCCATAGCCTCAAATTAAAAATATCCAACTGATTTATGATCTCTAGAGCTATAAATTCAATAGATATTAACAACATTAATTCCTTAGCATATACAAGTTTGAAAGGTGAGTTACCAATTGATCTTTTGGGAGTGATTCTATCAGCTAATAAAACTGATTTCAACTTTGGATGCAAATCTCTTTAATTATCTTCTAAGGTTATTATTATGATTATCAAAAGATTCTTGTTTCTTTACTTAGTATGACCATTACCTTGGGAGTAATAGTTTGAATACTTTCTTAGGTATATTCCATTCTTGATATCCCAATTAGTAATTTTAGTGCTAAATAATGCCATAACATTATCATAAATTATTGTGCAAGGAACACCAAATCTAGTCACAATACTTTCATAAAAATTTGGTCACAATGCTTTCATTTTCTTCCTTCAAAGAAACCACATTTATCCACTTGGTGAAGTAATATGTGGCTATAAGGATCTACTTTTGACTCAATCTTGACTATGGATTGATTAATCCAACAAAATCTAAACCCCATTGCAAGAATGATTGATCTATAAATATGGGGTGGAGTGGAAGAACCACTAACCTCTCTTATCTGTGAAAATGGTACACTTTTTGCATTTCTTCATCCATGAATAATATTACTTTAAAATACTCAAAAATGATAGTTGCCTTAATTATTTTGAGTTTGATTTTCCTCGAGAAAATTTTTCTCTAGCTGTAAAATCATGAAATTCATGCAATAGCTTCTCAATCTAATCTATCTTGATACATCTCAAAAGAAATTCATTGATGCATTTTTTGAATAGAAACCATCAATAAACAAAAGGGGATAAACTAAAGTCCGAAATACTTTCCCAAAGTACACTATGTCACGGGTCGAAAAATGAGTAAGAAGATCATTTGTGGCTTGTTCTTGATCATGTTGGAGCATTAAGACAAACTCCTCTTCATTGCATGTTTTAGAAACTAGCTACTCACACAAACCTTTTCCTTTGACTAGCTTAGTCACTTTGATGTCAACTTCATACTCCATTATGTTGGTTATCCAACCAACTCTTTTCTCATTTTGATATTTATTCAGAGAAAATCCTTCACACATGAGCGCGACACCATAAGATGGATCCTATTGTTATAGACACTAGAAGTCTAAATGCATTTAAGTTCCTTATGAAAAATAAGACACACTTCTCAATGAACGAGTACCTTTCTTCATAATATTCAAGAATTTGGATGAAGAATGCAATCGGTTGCTCCAAAACTTCTTCATTCAATTTCACTAGCATGGTGGATATTGTGTCTGCGCCTCCAAAGGCATACAAAGTGAAATATTTTGAGAAATAAAGATTGATGAAAGTTGGGGCCCATGCAATTTCTTTTCTTAATGGCTTAAAAATATCCTTCCTTTGCAAAATCCACATGAAAGGCATGTTTTCTTTAGCATAGATGTCAAGGAATTGACAATATTGGAATTTTTGAACAAAACACATGAAAAAGTTAATTATTCTTAAAATCTTTACAATGCTTTATATTGACCCAAATTACCACCCCTTGTAATTTTGGACAACTTATCAAAATTTTAGAATTGGGAAAAACATTTCTTAGGAAAGTCATGAAACACTATCTTGGTGTTCCGTATAGAAGGAAAGAACTAAGTTTTTGTGGGTTCTCCTAATCCTGTGGGATTAAAAAAATAGACAAAAATAATTAGGAAGATTTTCCGAGTTAGTGCATCACGAGTTTTTTTAGGCCTTCACGGTGTTGAGGAAGTCAATATTCCATGACATCAAACCAAAATCTCATGGGTCAAGTTAGGTTAGAACACCGTAGGGTTTACATGACCACAAAAAGTTAGAAAATTGGCTAAGGATAGGATCCACGAAGCAAAAAGTAGGAAAGTAGATTAATGACTTTTGGCATGGAAAAACACAACATCATGCGGAATTGGAAGATATAGAATCATGTGGAGTTTGTTAATTCTTGTGCCAAATAATGAAGTCTACTCTAGTGAATTCGTGATGCATGAAAGAGAATATGGAATACCCAAATGGAAAGGTAAAATTTGGAAAGTGAATAAGGTTAAAATCCACAAAGTAATATCCTCAAAGCATTTTATGGGTTTCCTAAATAGAGTATTTTGTAGATTTTAAAATCCACGTAACAAAGAAACATGGTTGTAAGTTTGAATGCCACACAATGAAGGATTAGGCCTCTATGACATGTGGAAAAGGAAAGTAAGAGTTTCATGCGGGTGCAGAATTATTATCTTATGGGTTTTTCAATTGGTGGAAATAAAGAGAATCACATTCAAAACTTGTGTAACATTTAAAAGGCCATGTAACATTGTCAAATTAGTATAATAGAGAAAATATGCGGGTGAATGAAAGTAAGAAAGCTTATGGATTAATAAATTTCATTGTCGAAATGACTCTACACATCATCCAAAGGATGTAAAATCATGGGAAACCATGAAATCGTAGGAATTATATGGATTGAAAATAGGAGCTTGAGCCTAATTTGAAATCAAATGTCCAACCACTTTACCAACCAAAATTTAATAAAGCATGGGCATCATCTTTCCTGACCTATAAATTTGATGGAATGCGATTATAACCATGTCAAACGCTCATACCTATCTATAAACATCTATGGTGTTTGGGTCCCCGTGGTCAATATCTCTATTATTTTTACCTCTCTTTCCCTCTTCTTCTCCCATTTTATATAAGTATGGAACTCATGCATTGTAAAAAAGAGATCCATATCTTTTGTAAAATCACCACAACAAACTTGTGGCTGAATTCTCACAAGTTGCAGGACATCGATTTGGTCTCAGTGATGTATTTTGTGCCTTCCTCAATGAATGTAATGGTCTGTGTATCCCTTGATTTATAAAATATCATTTTTGTGGCTACTCTCTTCCCTACACTTGCATTTATTGTGTTCTTTCCTCTCCATTCTTTCTTTGGTATGATGTGCATATTTTCTACTTGTAGGGTTCCCATTTTTATGTGTTTTCAATGCATGGAAAGGGTTAGTCTATGGAGTTTCAAGTCCTGTGGCATGTATGTCTACTCTCCTCTAACATTTTCTTCCCTTTCTTCCCCTCATGGAGAGTAATCAACTTCCTCTTCTAGTGCTTATGATCACCCCTTTATCTTACGATTTAATTTGTGAATCTCTCTCTCTCTCTCTCTCTCTCTCTCTCCTTGGTCCTTTAGATGTGTTAGTGTAGGTTAGCTTAGAGGTAGTGTTAGCATTATAGTAGATAATAGAGTAACCAACATTATCTCGAAGGCCGATCTCAAGATGCAAGTCCCACACTTGGAGATAGTCCCATGTTAGCCAAAAGTATTGATCTTCCATGATCAAATCTAGGTGCTACTTTGAGCTCTAACAATTTTGGAAAACTGCAGGTGGGACAAATATTCAAGAAATTTACAACTTCATATCATCAAGTTTTATGTGTTATTGGTGATATTAAGCATTTTGAATTAGTTATCAACATATTTAACAACTCCATTGTTGAAGAAACCCATTCTATGAATGTCAACGCTTGTGACATTCGCAAGTGTGGGGAAGAATATTTTTGAGTGAGAAAGGTGAAACACCTTAGCAATGACTCGATTGCTTTGCATTCCTTGAAATTGCTTCACTTTTGGCTGAAAATTAGACTGGGTAGAGAATGAAGAGAGATGAAACCCACACATCAAAGTGTAAGCATATATGTTTGGACAAGAGAAAAAAATACCAAGTCCAAATCAAGTCACAAACATCTACAATGAAGAGGAAAAATATCTACGAACTCCATTCTTAGAGCTAAATGCAAATAAGATGTGAAAATCATGAAAATCAGTTAAACAAATGACAAGAAAATTTACACAATAAAATACTTGGCTGGTTTAGAGTCAAATTTTGAGTTACCACCAGCCATGGTCACTTCAGATCACAAGGAAGATCATCAAGACATCAAAGGTCAACTTCGACACCTCCAAAAACCAAATGCAGAGAAACTTGAGGAGGAATACATCATTTTTTTAGTTGATACTTTGAGTAATAAGGAAGTGCATGTTATGATTTCACTTCTACCATGTGGTTTTGTTTCCAACCGATCACATGGCTTCCTTTTATAAGAAAGACAATCTATTTATCCCATCGTACATCAAGTTTTGTTTAACTTCCTTTGCTTTGGTTAGAGTAGAGTAGAATAAGTTTATTTACTATTAAAAACGTTCTTTTGCACACTCTACATGTTTTCCTCGAACATGTATGATTTTCCATGTTTATACTTAGTTTTTGGCCTTTGTTTCTATTGCACAAAGCATTTTAAGAAGGTTCCGTGGTAGATATAAGATAGTTGGAGCATTTTTTGGTGTATCCTTCAACTCCATAAGATCAAATTCAACTAGTTATAAGTTCATGTGGATTCGGAAGAAAAAAGTTAAAGGATGATATCACTTTTCTTAAAGATTATGCTTGGCTCCATGCCCAATAGATGATTCAAGGATAATATTTTTCATCATCTAGTAAGCATATTTCCTCGATGTCACCAAAGTATCGACCCAAATTTCCTCCCTGTAATTTTGGAAAACTTATCAAAATTTCAAACTTAGGAAAAAAATTTCTTAGGAAAGCCACGAAATACTATCTTGGTGTTCCATGTGAAGGCAATAAATTAGTGTTTTATGGGTTCTCCTAATCCGAAAGAAAAATGAAACATAGAAAAAGACTTAAGAAGATTTTTGGCTGAGTTAGCATTTCATGAAGTTTGTTAGGCCATTACAGTGAGAATTAAGGAAGTCAATCTTCCACCACTTTGAACCATTATCTCTCAAAGTTGAATATAGCTTAGAGAACCACATGGTTTACCCACCCACGAAAAGTTAGAAAATTGGCTAAGGATAATATCCACATGGTGAAGAGTAGGAAGTAAGCTTTGTGCTTTGTAGTATGGAAAAACATAGTGTGTTGTGGACTTGGAATATATAGAATCCCATAAAGTTTGTTAATTCCACATGTTAGATAATGAAATCCACTCTAATAAAGTCACGATGCATGGAAGAGAAGTTTGAAAAGCCATGTAAAAAGGTAAATTTTGGAAAGTGACTAAGGTTGGAAGCTATGAAACACTATCCTAGTGTTCCGTGGGTTTCCCAAATAGAGTGTCTCATGGAATTCAAAATCCATAAAACACAAAAATACAGTTGCAAGTCAGAATGTTGAAGAGGAAAGTAAGAGTTTCCACGACATGAAGAAGAGGAAAGTAAGAGTTTCCATGACATATGGAAAATGAAAGTAAGAGTTTCATGGGTGTGCTGGATTTATTTTCTCATGGGTTTCTCAATCCACATATATAAAGATAATCATGTTCAATAACCCAAAAAAATTCAATAGGACATGAATCAAGTTTTCAAATCCGCATAACAAAAATATTAGTGGGTGAAGGAAAGTAAGAATATGGTTGGCTTAATACATTACAAGGGTCCGAAAAGACTTCACATATCATACAAAGGATGTAAAATCCATAGGAAACCATGAATTCATTTGAATTTTGTGGATTACAAATAGGATATGCACTAATTTGAAATCAAATATCCAACCACTTCACCTGACCAAAATTTAATAAAGTGTGGGCACCATCTTCCCTAACCCGTAAATCTGATGACATGCTATCGAGCTGTAGCCATATCGACGCCTGCACCTATTGGTATCTATGGAATTTTTTTCATTGGTGGTTGAATCTATCTCCATCGGGCACCTCTCTCTCCTTCTCTCTTCTTCTCCCATTTTCTATAAGTATGGAACTCATGCTTTGTAAAAAAATAGATCCCTCTCTTTTGTAATGGTACCATGCCAAAATGGTGGCTGAATTATCACGAGTGTAAAACCTAAGAATTTATCTTTGTGATGTATTTTGTGCCTTCCTCTATGAATTTAATGGTATTTATATCCCTTGAGTGATAAAATATTGTGTTTGTGTATACTCTCTTCCCTATGCTTGTGTTTATTACACTCTTTCCTCTCAATTATTTCGTGGTAGGTCAGGCACAATTTTACTACTTGCGGTGTTCCCTTTTTGTATGTTGTTAATGCATGGAAAGGGTTAGTTTGTGTGGTTTCAATTCTATGGCACATATTTCTAACATATTCTCCCATATTTTATTCCATTTCTTCCTTCATGGAGAGTGATCGACCATCTCTTCTGGTGCTATCACCACCCCTTTAGCTTAGAATTTTATTTTTACATCTTTATCTCTCTATCGTCCCTTGGATGTGTTATTATAAGTTTTCATAGAGGTAGTATCATCATTAGGTTAGATAGTTAGAAGAACCAACCTTCTCTAGAGGTATGTATCAAGATTTAAGTCCCATACTTGAGACAAGGTCCCATGTTACCCAAAATTATTGAGCTTCCATGATTAAATATAGGGTGTTATGTTTGAGATCTACTAATTTCGTGACCTGGATAATGAAAATGTAAGAATGAAAATTAATCTTTCGGGTGTACTCTCACAGTCTTTTCTTAGAGATAATGTGGCCAAGGAGTTTACCTTCATGTGCTAAGAAGATACATTTTTTTGGGATTAAGAGAAACTCCAAATTGTTTGCATATCTTAAATACTTTCTTGAGATGGAAAATATGATCACCTCGCATTCTTTGAAAACACCGTGATATCATCTAGTTAGATAAGAACAATGATGTTGGATAGTCCCTTGAATTCCATATCCATGGATCTTTGAAAGGTTTCTCTTGCATTGGACAAATCAAGAGACATTTTCTTTGTAAGTGTAGTTCTCCACTTACAGCAAAGGTTGTTTTGAACAAATCCTCCTCCTTTACCATGATATGATTATAACCAAAGTACCCATCCAATAAATAATTTTTTTCTCGATTCTCAAGTACCATTTGTAAAATCTATTCCATAAAAGGCAACGGATAATGATCTTTCAAATATTCTCAGATGATCGATATCTGAAATCAACACACACCCCGATTTCCACATTTCTCTTCCTTGTTGGAATTAGGTTCAGAACCCAAGATGAATGCTTGATGGGAAGGTTTTTGCTTCAATCAACTTGTTCAATTCCTTTTTCATTAGAGACTCGTTTTAAGGATTTCCATGCCTCTATTTTTACCTTATGGGATTGTCCATTGGATCCAATTAAGATCAAAACCTAAATTATCATGGAAATCAATTCCCCATTGAGTTAAATTAGGATCAAAACCCCTAAGATATTCATATTTCCCTGCAAAATATCAAAAATTCTTGGTAAAGTTATAAAAATGCACGAGTTCTCTAATGGAGTACATACCTTACCAATATTAAGTAATTTGTCTTCTAACTGAGATTGGTTCATAATCCTCACCTTTGACTGTCATGTTTGCTTTCTCTTTTATGATTTGATCATCAGAATTGAAAATGGATTCCAAAGTCACTAAGCCTTTAGGTAGCTTTTTTTTTATCTAAGTTGGATAATTTGGTCTCGATATGGTTACTCCAATTTTTCTTGATTCATTGATGAAAACTAAACCTTTTCTTGGATGAAGTTGATAGTTTTTTTATCACTTTTGAAATCTTGCCAATTTGTATAATTTTATAGTATGGAAGGTGTCACTACTACTCCGACATGTGGCTTCAATTTATCCTTCTTGACATTTTTGGCAACATCATTCCTTGCACCAAAGTGTAACTAACCTATATACTGATTCATTTTCTTTCCTGTGTAGACACCAAATTTGTGTCATTACGACACCCTGTGCCCCGCATCTCATTTCACAACCTAACCTCATCACCTAAACCTTACACAATTATTTATTAATTACCTTATAATTAATAAATCCACATCGCCATACCTGCCACCTCATTTCGCCACCTCATCATGACCTAGTCTTAACCCTAAACTAACCTAATTAAGACCTATAACTTGGTCCACATCCACACCTATGATTAATTACTCCTCACCCGCACCCAAAACTGACCTCATAATGACTTGACCAAGCCCACAACTAATCCCTCGGGAGAAAAGGAGGGAAAGTTGGCTATTTTACCAAAAATAGCCCACTTTGACCTGACCGATACCGGTTCCTACTCGACCGCATCGGTTGTGTAACCGCCATCGATTCCCTGTAAATGACCACTTCCAACCAAAACAAAGGGTCGGATTTTCATTTGATCAAAAAGAGGAGAAATCATTGAAAGGATATGGATTTTCTTGGCCGAGTAGAGACAAGTGAAGAAAATAGATAAGTTTGCAGAGAAGGACATCAAGCCCAAGATCGCAACTGAATAACCAGAGCCCAGTGACACTCATCCGAGCATCAAGAGGAGATAGCTCATCTTGGATTAGATCATCCCACTTGAGCCCCTGTCTTGTCATCAGTCTTAGAACCTGCATCTTCATCAGGAATGAGTAAGTAGTGTCTCGTATGTTTCTAAGCACCATTTCTTGAGCCTGTGGATTGATAGTAATTATAAGCTCATTCCTAGATCTACCACCTACCAAAGACCCGCACCTTAACCTTCATCCATACATCTTTATATTACCCGTAAGACCATTTTATCACACTCGAGCCTTCCTCGTCCTCCCATTATTCCCTCACCATCCACCAATCTTAATAACCCCACGATCACCTTGCAACCAACCTCTATCCATAAGCACTTAGATTGCTGACCCTACCGGTGTCGTTTATCCCCCTCACCAAGTGAGCGGTTCTCTAACATGATCGGTTATCCATTGACCGATCGCATCGGCCATCGTGACTTATACCCCAAAACCCTTTTCTCACCTATTTGTCACCTAACAACCTCAGATCCAGTCTGGTTTATCCCTATAACTCAACCTGAATGTATCAACGACCAGTAACCGAACAAACAACGTGACGCTTTATTATTGATAGTTTAGCTTCTATTGCTTTGTAACGAGATACCTAAATCGTGATTTTGCAATAGCTTTCTTTGTTATCATTTGTGTTAATTCGTATTAAAAGGGGAACTGACCACCTTCGAAAGGAAGTTTTATATTTCCTGGGCCTAAGGCAGCTCCCTCATTTATTGTCTAATTAAAATCTAGTGGTCTTGTATTCTTACTTGCAGGTAGTCCTTCCAAGACAAAAAGGAGTTCTTCGCAGTCGATCTGATCTTTCTCTACGGTACGCGCACACCATCTCAACATTCAACAGGTATTCCTCCTAGCCCTAACCCTTATCTGTTTCTCAAAGGAATGAAAGGATAGAAGCAAGTCTATTCTGCAGAGCCGAGACATTTCGTGCGAAACATTTTGGCATGCCCGGTGGGACCCATTTCGGGTTTCTATTTCTCTTGCTTGCTTTCATTTAGGGAGCATACTTTGTTGTTTCTTTTTGTTATATTTAGTAAAAGAATTTGTCTTGCTTTCCTAGTTTTGCATTAGTGAAAGTCATCTTATTTGCTTCATCGAATATCATTTTCGATTTGGGTTTAAAACACGTGCATTACATTCTTGCTTGTTGTTTTCAATTCTAGTGAATGTAGACTAAGTAACAGGTCGCATACACGTGGGGGTGATTTCCACGGTATTGACAGGAAATTAATCTTACTTTCACTACACAACACATACCGAATCACTTCATAATTAACACAACAGCTCAAAACATCCCCCCTTTTCCGCGGTATTCCTCCGCCTGATTGAGGTAACCTTATAAGCCAAAACAAACTTGACATTTCCCCTAAGTCTTTTGTTTAGGATTGACATCATTCCACGTCTAAAGGCATAAGCCTAAATTGATTAAAATTAACCCTAGGGTTAGTCTGTTAATTTGTTTGTGCGTTCTTGCTTGTTTTCGCTTCTATTTTTCTCATACATCAAGCATTTTCGTGATCACTACAGAACAGTTTGGTAGGCATACTAATCACTATTAACACCAAATCAACAACTTCTTAGTGCTTCTTACACCAGTTCTATTATACCGACATCGGTTAGCTTACCGACGGCGGCTATAGTCTGACCGACATCGGTTATCCTACCGATATCGGTTACTATCTTTTACAGTTCCTGACAAACCAGCAACCTACCAATTTCAAACATCTTGTTGTCTGTTTCTGTTCCTGATAGATGAAACCCTACTGTGTACTCCTGTCCATGGTTGTTATCACTCGAAAGCAAGCCGCCGCCATGGTTTCACATGCTTGCTCTGTGCCTTTGCCTGAATCACCCCCTTCACATTCTGTGGGGAATCCTACGGACACCAGCGAGGTTCCTAAAATTCCTGTAGGAGATAAAGAATTTGCCAAATTTCTGGATGCTAATCCTAGCGCTGTACAATACTATTTGTCTCATGCCCCTGACCGTACACCCGACGGTCAACTCCTTGTTGGCATGCCTATCAGTATAGCTGCTCATTTAGCTCCTTCTCTGCCTGATAACTCCGCTTTGCCTTCCGCATCCTTAGTCCCGTCTCCTACCTCAGCAGCTTCAGGGGTTCATACGGCACAGATTGGCTTTCCTTTGGTTAATCTTGGGCCCAACATGTCATTACCGCCAACTGCTCCTACCTCGTCTCTCTTGCAGACTGTTCCATTCATGACTTGCTCTCTGCCACCTATCCACACGAGCTTTCCTTCTCAAGCTCCGCCCACCTTTTCATTTCCACACACATATCCAGTAACCTCAACAGCTTATATAGGACATCCCTATTCGGTTGCCTCAACACATTCGTCCTCCATACCTTATCAACATTTAACCCCACCATTGTCTAGCGGTGGCCCTTGGCCCAATTTGCCTCCGTTTACCACAACCACACCATCATCTCATCCAACTAATGATTTAATTAAACAAATGATGGACAAAATGCAAAATCTAGAGGCTTCTGTTTCAGGAAGTCGTAGCGCCTTGACATACGACCAAGTTTGTCGAGCCTATCCACCCTTCAGGTCCCCCTTAATTCATATCCTCCTCAATGGGAATTACCAAAATTTACCCGTTTTAATAAAGGAGGACCCTCAACAACACTTGCGATCATTTAGACATGCCTGCTATCGATTGCTCACGACGACGCTTTACTACTCCGCACCTTTCCCATGTCCTTATCAGACCCGCCTGGAGTGGTACATGCTGTGCTTTAACCCAAAGACTCAATCTTCTCTTTTAACTAGCTAGCCCAATCTTTCTTGGATCATTTCTCCATTAACATTGCTAAGAAAGTATCTATCACCGACCTCATGCCATCCGAAAATTTGAAGACAAATCTATCGCAGATTTCGTTAGACGATGGCGAGGCCTTATCAACCAACTTACGTATGCCTTGCCTCGGACCGACTTATCTTATCGAATCATGCTTACGCGGGCTGCGCTAAGCACATCTCTCCTACCCTCCAAATTCAAACTTTCAAGTACATTTGACGAGGCCTTTACTATGGCTCGAAAACTAGAGATTCGAGCCTTAGAGGAAGAGAAATTATGGTTGCGCAACAAAACCCCAATTTCCGAACCCAAGATTCCACCAATAAACCTAACACCACCAATCCTCACCCATCGAATGCTTTCGAAATCAAAAGGGGCCATGCACGCGGTGATGGTCAAATCCCAACCACCGTCTAATACCCCGCCAAAACCACCTATAAGTATAAAGTGAGCCCATCAACTACACTCCTTGGGAGAAACATATGGTGTGATATTGGAAAAATTGTTTAAAGCAGGAGCCATTACCTTACCTCCTGTTAAACCTCACTCCGGGTTTGATTCCACTCATGCCATACCTTCTTGGTACAAAGAAAATGACTTCTGTAACTTCCACCGCGTGAAGGGACATAGTCATGAAAGCGCAAGATGTTGAAAAACATAGTGCAGGAAATGATTGATGCGGGGGATATAGCCCTCGATAATCCTAACGCCCCTGCTAACCGCAATTTAAAAATATTCAACAAACCATTCCCGAATCATTCTTCTAACAGTAACATAAATCAAGATATCTTAGCCGAGGAGAGTGTTCATGAGATCCATGCAGTCTTCGATTCCCAGCCAAAGACCTCTATCGAACAAATTCTGAATCAAGCCTCTTCCCTAACGCAGGAAACCAAACCCCCTTCCTCACCATCAAGACAAACTGAAATCCTTGCCGTTCCTTTACCCATCAAGGAATTAACTGCCCAGAGTTCCCTTCTCACAAATGAGCCTTCTTATACCACATCCTTGCAAGACTGTGAGCGGATGTTATCTAATTTATCTATTTCCCAAACGTCTCCTTCTACCATTCTTGCTGTACAAGAGGAAGGCTCGCCACTTCTTTTGTCATCCTTAGATGAGAAACCTCTTGAACCGACATCACCACATTCTTTAAACATGACGGATCCTCTCAAACACGCCCTCCTACCTATTAGTCCTTCATCACCTAAATCTTTTTTCAAAGAACCGGTTGACCTCTTAATGCCCATTGATAAAGTGCCTCATCTACCCCCTGTATCACACCCACAAAGTGGACCAGAATCACAACCCACCTTTCTTCCATACAAAAGTTCCTATTCACACGTGAGGACTGTCATTCCCCAGAAGATAGATGGGTCCTATGGGAACATTTGAGTACGCCATATTCTACTCAAATGCAGATGACCGATCCAGATGCTTCTACCATATACCCGAAGTGTTTACAGAAGCTTAAAATGCCTATGTCCTCATCTTCACCCCCCTCATCTCTACCAAATACCTCATCCACTTCTATTAACCTAACCAAATCTTCCCCTATGCTTGGGACCTCACCAATACCTAGTCTAACACACCCACCTAAGCGGCTTGATTTATCTAAAAATAAAGCCGTCCATCCCATTAGGAGACAGACCCAATCTCCTCAATCTATGCCGCTATCACAACTCAAACCCTCGTCGTCACACCTACCTTCCATATTGGGACCCCATCCCTCTACCTTACATCAATATATCATACCTCCTGCATTTTCTTTAAAGTGACCTACGCCTTCTGCACCCATACAGAGATCTAAGGGTATATCAACACTGTCACCCCACGTATCCTGTCCACCCATCAACCCTAAACAAATTTCATCATCAAAGGACTTGTTTTCCGTCACTCCTCTTTTGCCGCCATTGTTTCCGGATACCACGTTATCTGGAGCCTCATCATCTAACCAGCTAAACGTAGCTCCTGCACCAAAGAAACCACGTTTAGTTAAAACCACGTATCAATACCCCTTGGCTAAACCACCACCCGTACGAACCAACCATACCCAAACATTACCAAAACCCACCCAACCAATACCTTCATCTTCCTCTCGATTTTGACCCACTCAAAGGATCTTACGCCAAAATCCTTGCTATGTTGGTGGAGAATGCGACCATTTCTCTACCCCCACTTAGACCTTATGACCCATCTAAACCTCGACCTATAGGTTATGATGAGTCTAAAATCTGCGCTTACCACCGCACACCAGGACATGATGTAGAGGGATGCAAAGCTTTAAAAGCCATCATTCGTCGACACACCTCTCGGATAGAAGGGTTAAGAAAGACAACTTACGAAGGGAGAGACCTTTAGCTTCATTCCCTCTCCTATACCACCTGCTCCCGCCTCACCAAGATCTATCATTATTACAGCCCCACCTCTCGAAGACCATGACCTATCCCTACCGTCTTCTTCCTCTCGTATTCATGAGATCAATATGATTAGTGTTGCTACTCGAGGGCAGAAAAACAATGGGAAAGCGAAAGAAAACACACCTGCGGCATCTCTTTCTCCATCCACCATCCCGATTGCACCACCACCTAAAGTGGTTATTCGTGGACCTCGCCTACCCCATCTCTAATGGAATTGCCCACCGAACCATGATCAAATAGCTTCACCAATCACCTGTAAAAATGACACTGTATGATCTCATTCAGACTTCTGAATCTCATCGACAAGCTCTCGTTGAAATCCTTCAAGGGATAGAGGTCTTACCTAATGAAACCTTGCATGTTACCTCTATTCTAACACCCAATCACGTTGCTTCACTCACCAAACAATCTATCTCCCCAACCACTTCTGTCTCTGTACAGCAAGCCGCTGCTGTCAGTTTCTCCGAAGACGAAATTATCGACTTTGTCGTGAAGATCCTCCGACCGCTCTTTTCATCTCAAACTACGGTCGGGACATTCGGGCACGCGTGTTATGATTGACGGGGCGCTAGCCTAAACATCATCTCTTCAAAAGCCTTCCAACAAATGAATATCCCTTCTAGTTGCATGTGCACCAACCCCATCATGTTGCGGTCATTCAATGATGTTATTACTTCTACCTTAGGCACCGTGATCCTTAACATTTGTGTAGGACCACGCACTTTACCTCGAAATATTCTATGTCCGAGGGAGAGTTCCAATACAATATGTTGTTAGCCGCCCTGGATCCGGGCTATGGGATGCGTTCCCTCCACCTTACATAGATGCATAAAATTTGAGTACGAGGGAAGTCCTACACCGTAAAAGCTGATCCTCCCCATTCAAAACTTGCAATATGTTGTATCACCCCTAATGATGTGCTTGTACCATCAAGACACCCATTCATCCAACCCACCATCCACTTCCAACGCACCTACACCTTCAACCAATGAAACCGCCATACAAATATCACTTCCTTTCCCGCAGATAACATCCCAACCTCGACCCCTTAGTAGATGTTTTTCAATGCCTTACGCTGGGGAATACCGCCTATATAATGTTAGCTCTTTCCATACCCCACAGAGTACTGGGACAGTTACATGCACATCCCACCTACGACCGTCACGTGGGGGAGGTAATCTCTTACGGACCACCCCATTGCCGCGCACCAACCTAACGTATGGGGTGTTGACGCATCCTCCATTACCCCGAACCTCCTCTTGGTGTGGTTCCCTTCCAATCAATTTTCAATACTTGACAAATCGTCATTTCGCCCTCACCTTCTTGACTCACTATGCTTGGAAAGGCTTTGGTTTTGGTCTTTATGAACAAGGCCGACATACACTCATTCCCATGACTACACGCAAACACAATGATCGTAGTGGTCTCGGTTTTCCTGAAACACTTACAATGGAGAAAATTCATGTCAATTGTATCTCCGGAGGATGACAACGCGTCACCCCTACCAAACCATCATCACCCATTTTGCCATCATCACCCACGAGTCGATAGAACCGAATCTATCCCTCCTAACTTTTTTTTTTTTTTTTTCATAAATGCTATCTTCATAGGTCCTCTCACTTATCAATGTGATAATGAGGACCCATCTTCTCTTCCCCTTCTATATCCAGACATGATCGAATAGGATTCGCCTTTGATTAATGTTGTTGAATGCCGGGATGATGACTCCATCCTCACTTACCTTGGGGCGGACGACTCCTATATTCAACTAGCCTTACCGTCTCGAAACTCAAACCATGTTGAATGAGTTGACTATAGAAATCAACATCCACATAGAGGAGGATCCTCACATTGTGAAGATTGGACAATCCCTTAGCACATCGTAACAAGCTGCCTTTACTACCTTTCTCTGTACCCGCAACTAAGCTTTCGCTTGGTCTTACGCCGACATGCCAGAATTGATCCTACCATTGCTGTCCATAACATCACCCTAAACCCGATTCCAAACCAATCAAACAAAACCGAGAAAAATGCATCCACGCATTTGCCCTCTTGGTCAAAGAAGAGCTTCAACGACTTCTTTCTCGTTTCCTTCATCTTGCCTATTGACTATCCTCAATGGATTTCTAACATCGCACTGGCTACTAAAGTGACGGGGACTTGATATGCACGGATTTTCGAGATCTTAACCTCACTTGCCCCAAGGATGACTTCCCCCTCCCAAGTATTGATCAACTTGTTGATCTCACTGGGCCATGAAATGCTTTCTCTCATGGATGGCTTTTTGGGATACAATCAAATTTTGGTAGCCCCGGCCGATCAACATAAAACTACCTTCATAACTCCTTGGGGAACCTTCTATTATCGTGTCATGCCATTTGGCCTTAAGAATGCTGGTGCCACCTATCAGCGGGCTATGACTTACATTTTTCATGACATTATGCACACTATCCTTGAGGATTATGTCGATGATCTTCTTGGCAAATCTAAACATCGCAGTGAACATCTCGATGTTTTAACCATTATTTTCGATCGCCTGTTGCAATATTCAGTCCGGCTTCAACCAAAGAAATGTGTCTTTGGTGTTCTTTTGGGAAAACTTCTTGGCTTTATCATCTCTTTGCGTGGCATTGAGGTCGATCCATCTAAATTCAAAGCTATCCTAGAAATGCCCCCACCCAAAAACCTCAAACAATTGCGTAGTTTGCAGGGTAAACTTCAATCCATCCGGCGTTTCATCTCCCAACTCTTGATCAATGTCAACCTTTCCATCACCTTCTTAAAAGGACATTGCCTTTCAATGGAGTGAAGAGTGTCACCAAACCTTCAAGCTCTCAAAGCCTATCTCTTACAAAACCCACCCATGCTTATTCCACCTTAGGATGATCACCCTTTCTACCTTTACCTTTCACGCCCGACCATGCTATAGGAGCCATGCTCGCACATCGGGACTCTAAGCACGCCGAGAACAAGCCATTTATTATATATGTCATACTCTTGTGGATTACGAGACTAGGTATACACATGTAGAAAAATTGTGCCTAGCCCTATCATTCGTAGCCACCAAACTCCGACATTACCTCCGAATCACAAAACTTTTTTCATCACCAAGACGGACCCCATTCATTATATGTATGCCAAACCACATCTAAACCAACGCATCGCCCGATGGCTTATGCTCCTCGCCGACCTCGACCTTGAGTTTGTACAATGTAAGTCAATCAAAGGACAAACTATTGAACCAACTTCATGGAGGCCCCTTTACCCGGGAACAATTTACCAATTTTAATTTCCCGACGAACTCATCGCCACTCTTTCACTGGGGAAGAGTCGTATCCAATGACCCTCTTCTTCGATGGATCCAAATGCCAGCGCGGTGGAGGGGCCGGTGTTGTTCTCATTCCTCTTGACGTTGAGCCTATGCCTCTTTCATTCCGGCTCGATTTCCCCTGCACTAATAATACAGCGGAATACGAGGCCCTTGTTTTGGGTCTCCGTGTCATACATGATTAGGTGTCAAATCTATTAATATTTTTGGCGACTCTCAATTGGTAGTCAATCAAGTTATGGGCATCTACTAATGTAAGAATGAGGAACTTCAAAAGTACAAACATTACGTGGATTCACTTTTGACCTCATTTACTCGTTATTCTATCCAGACCATTCCCCGCTCCACTAACAAATTTGTGGATACTATGGCTTGCTTAGCCTCGCAAATTCCTACCTCACCAACTGACTCTGACATATTCGTCTTGGTCCAACAACTCTTTGCCCCATCTTACTCAGCACCGGTTGTTTGTATGATAAATAATGTGTCTGCTAATTCGCAGGATACCTGGTACCACCAATTTCATGACTACCTTACAACCTCTGTTCTCCCACCTGACCTAACTAGTACCGGAAAACGTGCTTTTCTTAAACATGTTTCTCGTTATGTCATCATGGGGGGACTCCTTTATAAACGTGGCTTTGATGGTATCCTCCTTCGATGTCTAACCAGCGCAGAGGTCACCTATACCATCCAACAGGTCCATGACGGTATTTGTGGCAGACATTTTAGTGGCCTTGCCGTGGCTAAACGAATCCTTCGCCTAGGTTATTATTGGCCTACTCTTAATAACGACTGCTACGAATATGTTAAGCGTTGTGTTATGTGTCAACAACATGCCAACCTTCAACATACTCCTAGCCATCCGCTACAGGT
This sequence comes from Taxus wallichiana var. yunnanensis, assembly GCA_018340775.1. Lineage (NCBI taxonomy): Eukaryota > Viridiplantae > Streptophyta > Pinopsida > Cupressales > Taxaceae > Taxus > Taxus wallichiana. Next base: position 327,501,076 of record CM031240.1, on the reverse strand, counting down.
CGCACGAGATCTTTGGCCTTTCTCACAATGGGGTTTAGACCTTATTGGTGAGATCCACCCACCCTCTTCGCAACGTCACCGTTGGATAATCACAGCAACCGAATATTACACAAAATGGGTGGAGGCCATTCCACTCATTTCAATCAAAAAGAAAATTTTTTGAATCGTTAACCATCACATTATTTGTCGTTTTGGTATTCCTCATCGCCTAATAACAGATAATGGTAAATCTTTTAAAAATAAGTTGTTACAAGACCTTTGTGACAAATTTGGTATCAAACTTAGTTTCTCATCACCTTACTATCCGCAGGCCAATGGTCAAGCTGAATCTTCTAATAAAACCCTAACCAAAATCCTCATGAAAGTTGTCAATGAGTCCGGAAGAAATTGGCACGATCACATTCCCTTTGCCCTTTGGGCTTATCATACTAGCATTCGTACTTCCACTAATGCCACACCATTTTCTTTGGTATATGGTACCGAGGCGGTCTTGCCTCTCGAAATACAAATACCCTCCCTCAGAATATCTCTTCAGGATATTCTCACCAATGATGATTTCCGCCAAGAGCGGTTAGCCCAATTAGAGCTTCCGACGAGCGCTCGCCTTACGCTCTTGATCACCTTCAAATCTACAAAAACGCATCAAGCGTGCTTATGATAAATGACTTCATGAGCGTACCTTTAAGGTTGGTGATCTTGTCCTCAAAGAGAATCAACATGTAACCAAACTAGAAAAGAGCAAACGTGGTATATTTGCTCCTAATTGGATTGGGCCTTACATTATCACTCACACTTATGGATCGTGCACTTATCGTTTAGCTTCGCTTAATGGTAAACCTGAGCCTGAGCCCTTAATGCCTTCGTCTTCGACCATTCTACCGTTGAAATTAGTGTTATATCACCTCTTATCTACCTTACGCTCGTCCTTGAGCTCATTTACCACCGCATACACTTTGTTTCTTACATCTCAAAATCAAATGAAGCTCACATGGTTTGATTATCACCTCCCCTTAAAAGATGCCTTCCCATTTTTAGTTTAGTCCATGACTTCAAAGTATCAAAATTACACATTCTTAATTAAAACACTTATGCCATTTTCTTGAGTCAAACTTCCTATAAAACTAGATGCTTTATGCCCAATGGACATCTAGACCTCTAAATTATACAATAGACTGCTCCTCAAGGACAAGCTATATGCCAAACTACTGCTGCTATTATATATAGACTACTCCCCGAAGAACAACTATACATAAATACCGTATCTCGCTACTATAAATAGATTGCTCCTCAAGGATAGCTATACACAGTCAGCCTTTATCGAAGTTTCTCACATTGATCAGCTTCGTGAAGACCTCAAGAACAACAAAATACATATCCCATGTAGACTTCCCGAATTGATCGAGTCTATATCCGTAAAAATAAAATAAAAATAAAAGCAAGATTTCAAAACACTTTTGAGTCATGGACTTGTCTATTTAGGTTTGGTTCTCTTTTGTCGAATAATCATCTTATAATAAGTTCTCTACACCTCGCCCACATCAACTACCTCACCTCACTATTTGTCAAAGAAACAAAACTCAAGGGACGTGACGTATATCCGATATATTGTGATTATACCACTCTTTTCACCTATCGACTTCGCCTATGCAAGGTACCTAGGGATTCAAGCTCATCCTACATTAATATGTGGTTTGTTTAGCTCTTCTCAAATCCGGGACACTCGGCCTCTTTTGCTCGACTTTAGGATTATGTGTTGACCTTAATCAGGATACGGTTCCCTACCACTTGGGTAGGCTAACTTTCACTTCATCTATACCTATACCAACATCACCAATTCCTTACCAACACCAACAACATTACCCTACCAATATCAATATTTTTACCAACCAACAAATTGCCTAACCATACCTAAATTTCCTGAATTCACCTCTCCCTGGTTCTAAGGGAGAACTACATCGGTCTGAGGCCCCTCCTTGCTTTGTGCAATGGGCTATGTAGGCAGCACTTAGGAGACATGGAGTCTCCCAAGGTTAGCTCGACCATCCCCTACCATACCCTATCATGTGTTGTAAATATAAATATTTTTTGTGTATTTCTATTTGACAACATGCATCTTTATCCTTTCTCAAAACAAACAAAACCAACATTTAAAACACGACCATTCTTATTATTATCATCACTCAAAACAACATACATATTTAGTTTTATTTTAGATGTTAAACAAATACATCTTCTCTATCATCGACTCGTAGGTCGGTATCCTTATTTATTCTTATATTCCTATGAAATTCACTTAGAACCTTGCACCTCCTCCCGAATCGGTGGTGATCGTGATCATCGATGCCCTCGATTGGCCTCTCCATCCTCAAAGGTGCTGCCGCATTGGTTCCTCCCATTGATCCGCCAACATCTCCTCGTAACATACGAATGCGTCCTCTAGCGTGGAGGAATCTTGCCTCCGCCTCTCCACTCATAATTCGAGAAACCTCTAACAATCCCATTATCTCATTCACCTATGTTTGAAGCTGGCAAGCCAACTCCTGCAGACGATCTCTCTCCGTTGTAATCACAGCTATGTCTTGGCGCTCACGTGCACCTCGCAGCTCTGCTACCCACCATACTCTATAGGCCTCTGTCGTTCCCGCATCCATTACCCTACGATCGGCTGCTATCTCTTCTGGCCCTTCTGGAGGTGTAGGCCGGGGAGGTGAGAATGCTACCTCGGCGTCGATCCTCATGTATGGTCTATATGTCATCGGTATATCCTAAACGAACCCAAATTGTCACCGCACGCGATCTAGAGGAATCCTCTCGTACTCACCCTACCCGTGCCCTGTGATCCACCTCAATCTCTCTACACCCTCAACTCCTCAGCTATGTGCTCTGTCACCATATAGTTCCGTAAGGCCTCCAACAAATATCCGCAATCGTCACCATCTCCCATACCTGTCTATAATACTCGATGTCATCTATCACGGCCTGGGATCTCGCTTCTTGTTCTGTCTGGACCCATCGTCTGAATCCCAACCTTTGCACTCCTACCTCTCCCGACTCGATGGGTCGGCCTATTGGACGCACACAAACAATATGCTCATAGGCCCAACAATGTAATAAGTATGAACAATCTAGTGTCGTCCTGTGTTTTCGATTGCAGGCCCATAAACCCCTATATAACTCTCGCCGGAGCATGCGGGTGCCCATGCGAAAGTCACACTCATTTCTATCATTTCCCAAATAACACTCATCAATGCTTTGGGAAATCTTCCACCCTCCACCCTTGGTAATGCATAATACCCCACCGCTATCATTAATAGCACGCCAACCTTGTTTCCTCAGGGTGTGTTGCATACATTGTACCATACGTAAATGATAAACCTCGCTGTGTCAAATCTCGTGCAGCTGACCCAAATACGCTATTATTGCTGCCGCTTTGCAGCGCTTAGGCAATGCCCGATACACTATTTTTCCTATCATTGGGAGTCTCAAAATACGGAACACATCTTCCAAAGTCACTGCTCATCATCCCCTATCGCTGGATAGAAGGTATTCTTTTCAATTCCATCTCTCAATCAACGCCTGCAACATAGCATGGTTACGCGCGATTCTTGAATAATAGCGGATTCCACTTAACCCCAAATGATTTATCAATGCCCATTCAGCTGGTGTTACATCCGCTCGGATTCGTGACAACAACGCTGGCACAGTATCATTCATCCTTAACCCTGCTTCTGCCTGCATACATCAAAACGACACATAATTATTCGAAAGAACAAATCTCTACGGGTTTTTTCTCAAGTTCTGGAAACTCTTACAGTGACCGATATCGGTTATGAATAACCGATACCGGTATGCTAACCGATACCGGTTCCTTCTAAACGATACCGGTCACTGTCAAAAATATACCTACCCTGCTTAAAACATACACCTACGATAATTATTTTTCCGTTTACTCCTATTTTTACCTAAAAACATACATGACCACCCTGTTTACCTATCCCATAAAGACTCACTCCATCCCCAACCCTATGTCTATTACCTTTTCTTTTCTCATCTTTACCCACTTACACTTCTCTCATCCTATTCATAAAACATGCAAGAATCAGATTACAACCAAACAGTTTACCTCTCGGGATGCAGAACTTGGAGGCGGAACATGTCTTCCCCTCGTCCCCGCCTGGATGCTTCTCCTCGTTCTGACCATGTTCACCACCCTCTTCAAATATAACTTGTCTTTCTCGCCTTCTCGAATCTCATCCCACGCTCACTTCACCCGTCTCTTTCCTCCTTCTCACTCCAAATCTTTCATGCAATTACCTCGTGAGCAGCCGCCAAACCGCATCACATTCGCATATTTAACTTGTTGCATGACTCTAAAAATAAGAATGCTAAAAATAAGAACTTAAGTTCCAACCCAGTAGTTCTATTTTTAGGAAAATAATTCTTGCATAACCGATATCGGTTATGTAACCGATATCGGTCATACAGCTACCGACATCGGTTACATAACCGATATCGGTCAGGTGTCCCCTTTTTGCTTTAACCTAAGCCGTTTCTTCGTTTTTGCAAATTTTTGTGGCGCCCGTCCCTTTTTCCTGCATAAACAACACCATTATCTATAATTTTTTCATTAAATCCATATCCCATCAACAAAAGACATCAACACCATCAATATATAAACCATGTGGATCAAACTCATCATACATTAAATTTCACAAACCAGCGACAAAACACATACAACATTTCATAAACACAACATGTCAATTAAACTCATCATCTATATATACATACATCCCATCAACAAAAGACATCAACACCATCAATATATAAACCATGTGGATCAAACTCATCATACATTAAATATCACAAACCATCGACAAAACACTTAACACATTTTAAACACAGCATGTAGGTCAAAATCATCATATCTATATATCAAAAGTTTCAAATATACAATGTGCCTCGCATAGTGGGCCTCTCGTGATCTCAAAGCATCATACAAAGTGGCACACCGAAGCCGCAACAATCATGCCCAAATATCGACTTGGCTCACAGGCCGGTCTCTCATATCAAAAATATACTCGGCTCGCAGGCCGGTATCAACTATACAACCCGTACTCGGCTCGCAGCCGGTATATACAATAAATGAATAAATAAATGAAAGAATCATATATGGGCACGCAGGCCTCTCTATACATAGCCGGTTCATGACCGGTGCCTCTATCTAATATCCATCTACAAACAAAACATCTCTCTCTGACCTAGGGATCCCTCGGCCTCTCCCACCGCCCTCTCGCTCGTCTCCCGCGGGTCTCGTGTTGCCTCTCGTCTCTCCCTTGTAATGCACTCCACCTACTGTGGCTGCACCACCCTGGGATCTCTGGCTACGCGAGGTCTCCGCTCTATGCGCCGCATATGGCTGATAGTCAGCCCCGGTACCATCAAGAACATCCTGATAATACCGAGCCTCCGCTCTCGCCTCCATATAGCGGGCCCGTGCCACCATCGCTGCTGGGGCTGGTCCCCCGACTCCTAATAATAGTGCCCCCTGTGCTGGTGCCGCTGGTGGTGCCTGTGGCTGCGCCGGTGGTGGTGCTGGTACCTGTGCCTGTGCTGGTGCCGCTGGTGGTGCCTGTGGCGGTACTGTACCTGTGGTGGTACTGTGGTGCTACTCGTGCACGTGTCTTGGGCTAATCGCCCTCGTAAGACACCTATTCAGTGCACTGTGGCGCAAGTCGCCTCGTAATAACCGCATGCACGCCCGAGCTGGTCCCTCTCTGCTCTAACAGCCGCTAAGTCTGGCTGTGTGGGCTGTGCTCTCCTCGCGGCTCTCTCCCCTGCCCACCATACCAAAAATGATCCTGTACACCCAAGGCGTCATCCATCTGTATCGCCTGCCGCAGCTCGGCTACCAATCTGGGTCCATAAGGGTGGTGTAGGTAGTGGAGCCTCTACATCATCTCCTCCGATGCGAGGGAAGGGAGGTGGCTCATCTCGCCGCAGCCTCTCACCGTCGCCGTATTCCTCTCTGGGTATCGCCGTACTCTCCCCGACCTCCGTCCTGCTATCAGAATGTATCTTTGGATCCACTGCAACCGTGTTTCGGGCTCCTCCGCGGGGTGATGACCTCTATAAGGTCTCCATACAATATCTAATCTTTGTTAAGCCCTCTAATACATGCCGGTAATATGCCACATCTCGTCTGGCGAGAACGGCTCGTGGTGGCCCACGACCTCAACCACCTTTGAAAGCCATATCTCGTAGATCACCATGGCCCTCGGGCCTGGGCAGCCCTATCTAGTCTAATGCATATGATATGTTCATATGCCAACAATGTAACAAAAACGTAGAGAAAATCCCAATCGCCTCATCCGCGATAGCCCCACAGCCTTCTGGTATAATCGCACTGTATACCTTGGTTCCCAAGCATAACATGTATGCTCTCGACCATCTCGTAACACCCCCGTCAATGCCCATGGAAAGCGGCTCCCTCTCGAGTCTAGGAGGGCGAAGCATGTAATCCCGATCATCATCAACACGGCAAGCCATGTCTCATGTCGGTGGGCACGGTACATATCCCCATACGCGATGCTCGCACTGTGATACGTCAATAGCGTGGCTGCATCCCCAAATACATGTAAGATGCTGTCCATGGCTGTCTCTGCGTCCACCTGGAAGACTGCCTCTCCATCAATCGGTAATCTAAGGATGCGATACACATCCTCCAATGTAATGGTCATCTCTCAGTCGGGAGATGGAACACATTGGTCGCCGGATCCCATCTCTCGATGAGGGCGACCATCAAACTGTGATCCCTATCGATCACCCTATACCGCTAGACTCCGCCGAGTCCCACTCACACATAATGCCCCACTACGCTGCCGACATGTGTGGCCGCATCCGTCTCAACAGTAGGGGCATCATCTCGCCCCGCATCATCGGGCCGACGTGCCTGCAAAACCAACTCACTACATTAGCCTTACTCTTTATCACAACATCTACTTATACCCTCTATACCCCTTTTTACCCCCCGACCACAACCCGACCTCTATAACACACACCTACACTCACCTCCATTTACCCTAAAACTTTACGATATCCCCTTGCCTTATTAACACCCAAAAGCACCCTACCAATCACTCACCTCTATTCTTTCCATTTACCTATGCCCCTACCAATTTAACACCTCCCATTCATGCCCAACACCTAATCTATCCGAACCGCACCAACCACACAATCTCCCTATATACCCACCCAAACACCCTAAAAACCTACCCACCCTGCCGCCTTGGCCTATTTCACCTATCTACCCTCTCCTTTTTTCAAATAATTTCCATTTATTAATTATTTTCTAAAAACCTTACATTCCTACCCAAAACCCAAATACAACATAATACAATCAAATTCACACAATGAAGGGTTTCGAACCTACCGGTACGACGACACGTCGTCATGGTGGGATGGGTGGTGGTGGTCCAGCTAGTCCAAGACCTCCTGCTCCTCCCCGGCAAAGTGCCATGGTGTAACTCTCCTCTGTTGGGTCCTCCACCAATCAATCTGCCGCTGCCTCCTCCTCACTCGGGCCCACTAACCACTCACTCCTCCACTCAAATAGCGCCACCTCAACCGACAAATGCTCCAATCTCAACACTCCACCTCAGACAACTCAAATTGGTTTTCAAATTGACAATGTGACAATGACAGGCCGTATTTTTCTTTTTATAGGTTTTTGACCTATAACCGATATCGGTTTTATTGTGCCCTAAGGAACCGGTATCGGTCACCTAACCGATATCGGTCATACACAATCGATATCGGTTTTATCCCACCTCTACCCCAATTTCTGCCCTTATTTACTAATCGCCCTTTCTACCAACATCGCCTATATCCACCTTGGCTGAAAACCCTTTGTTAACTTCATTGGCCCGACCCAAGGCCGTAACCAACCATTTGGCCCGACCAAGGCCGTAACCAACCATTGGACCAGGCAAGTCGAACCAACCATTTGGCCCGACCCAAGGCCAGAACCTACCAATTTGGCCCGACCAAGCCGTAACCAACCAATTTGGCCCGACCAAGGTCAGAACCTACCATTTGGCTCGATCCAAGGCCGAACCAACCATTTGGCCCAATCCAAGCCGTCAGTAACCTACCATTTGGCCCGACCCAAGGTCAGTAACCTACCATTTGGCCCGACTCCAAGGCCGTAACCAACCAATTTGGCCTATTCCAAGGTCAGAACCAACCACTTTGGCCCGACCCAAGGTCAGAACCTACCATTTGGCCCGACCCGAGGCCGCAACCAACCCATTTGGCCCGACTCCAAGGCCGCACTCCAACCATTTGGCCCGACCTAAGGTGCACCAATTAAATACCTCACCCAACATCAACACAATACACTTTTATCCACCCATCATGTCACTTTTTGTTCAATTGAGCTCACTGCTCATGTTTTAGGATGATTAGGGTCCTTGACTTGATCGGTCGACCTACTTTTCCTGACCAAGACCGTGACGTTTATCTCAACCAAACCAACCATTCGTACCGCCGAACATGCCTAAACGCCTCGTACCTTACCCGTTATATCCCCGGAGCTACTTCCTATGCCTTGGATACCAGGATTATATCACCCTTGTTTGGATAAACTATCGACCTTTGCCTATGAATTGCTTGTTTGCTCTTCAAATCATGTACCCTGGTCGCACTACTACATTTCAACGTGCGTCTGCTTCCTTGGACCTACCCCACCATCTTACCATCATCTAAACACCATTTACCCTTTATCAACCCTATCCCTGATTTCACGCTACCTCAATCTGTGATAGATTTGAGGGGGATTACCTATACCCTTAACAGGGGTAACCACTTCTTATTATTGTCCGCGCAGCTTTAACAAGACAAGCCACACGACAACAAGGGGCTAATGTAGACACCAAATTTGTGTCATTACGACACCCTGTGCCCGCATCTCATTTCACAACCTAACCTCATCACCTAAACCTTACACAATTATTTATTAATTACCTTATAATTAATAAATCCACATCGCCATACCTGCCACCTCATTTCGCCACCTCATCATGACCTAGTCTTAACCCTAAACTAACCTAATTAAGACCTATAACTTGGTCCACATCCACACCTATGATTAATTACTCCTCACCCGCACCCAAAACTGACCTCATAATGACTTGACCAAGCCCACAACTAATCCCCGGGGAGAAAAGGAGGGAAAGTTTGCTATTTTACCAAAAATAGCCCACTTCGACCCGATCGATACCGGTTCTACTCGACCGCCGCGGTTGTGTAACCGCCATCGATTCCTCAGTAAATGACCACTTCCAACCAAAAACAAAGGGTCGGATTTTCATTTGATCAAAAAGAGGAGAAATCATTGAAAGGATCCGGATTTGCTTGGCCGAGCAGAGACAAGTGAAGAAAATAGATAAGTTTGCAGAGAAGGACATCAAGCCCAAGATCGCAACTGAATAACCAGAGCCCAGTGACACTCATCCGAGCATCAGAAGAGGAGATAGCTCATCTTGGATTGTCAGATCATCCCACTTGAGCCCTGTCTTCGTCATCACAGTCCTGGAACCTACATCTTCATCAGGAATGAGTAAGTAGTGTCTCGTATGTTTCTAAGCACCATTTCTTGAGCCTGTGGATTGATAGTAATTATAAGCTCATTCCTAGATCTACCACCTACCAGCACCCTGCACTGAACCTTCATCCATACATCTTTGTATTACCAGTAAGACCATTTTATCACACTCGAGCCTTCCTTGTCCTCCCATTATTCCTCACCATCCACCAATCTTAATAACCCCACGATCACCTACAAGCAACCAACTTCTATCCGTAAGCACTTAGATTTCTTGACCCTACCGGTGTCGTTTATCCCCACCGTGGCGGCGGTTCTCTAACGCGGTCGGTTATCCAAAGCTGACCGCGTCGGTCATTGTGACTTATACCCCAAAACCTTTTTTTCGCCTATTTGTCACCTAACAACCTCGTGATCCATCCTCGGTTTATCCCTATAACTCAACTCCGAATGTATCAACGACCAAGAATCGAACAAACAACGTGGACGCGTTATTATTGATAGTTTAGCTTCTATTGCTTTTGTAACGAGATACCTAAATCGTGATTTCGCAATAGCTTTCTTTGTTATCATTTGTGTTAATTCGTATTAAAAGGGGAACTGACCACCTTTGAAAGGAAGTTTTATATTTCCTGGGCCTAAGGCAGCTCCCTCATTTATTGTCTAATTAAAATCTGGTGGTCTTGTATTCTTACTGCAGGTAGTCCTTCCAAGACAAAAGGGAGTTCTTCACGGTCGATCTAATCTTTCTCTACGATACGCGCACACCATCTCAACATTCAAATGTATTCCTCCTAGTCCTAACCCTTATCTGCTTCTCAAAGGAATGAAAGGATAGAAGCAAGTCTATTCCGCAGAGCCGAGACATTCGTGTGAAACACCTTGAGATGAAACAAATTTTGAAATCTTCAAAATCCTCTGAAGGTCCCATAACCTATGGTTATAGGCCCTTAACAAGTCATTCTTGGTCACTTTCAGCCCTCTCACCTAATTAAAAACCAACTCACTATCCCCTAAAGTCTGTAATTGTTTGATATTATTCTTAATTTCCCATTGTAGGCTATGAATGAGAGACTCATAATCTACTTCGATTTATTTGAACAACTAAAATGGAATATAACAAAGAGAGTAATAACTTACACCAATAGGATATAAAAGCACTAAACCTCCTCTTGCACCTTGTATTATTCTTGACCCATCAAAGAACATCTTCCAAAATCCATCATCTTGCTCATTGGCCTTTACAACACTAAGAGTAGTTGAATCCTCTTCATGCAAGAAATAGATGTCAAGGCCAAATTCCTCAATCTTGTTGTATGGATCAAAACCATGGCAATCAATTCCCCATTCATCAAGTAGAAAATCTAGGATATCTTCAATTTTAGTATCCACTTCTTGGACACTTGGTTGATCCTCTTGATAAAAAAATTATGTAATTTGTGTTGATGGGGTTGGGCACATAAGGATCTATGTGGTATGTGGTAATAATATTAGACCTTATGGTGGATTTGGTTCCATATCTTGTTTTGAAAATCATGTGAGACCAAGTCATGGATAAATATCCACTGATATTAGTCATTGTGAAATCCCGTAAGAGGCACGAAGTAAAGAATGAGGAAAATAAATGATATAAATATCCTTCAGATTGAGAAGTTAGGGCATACATGTAATGTGAGTTTAAGGCCCATGACAACTTCAATGGTTCCCACCTAGTTTCACTTTGCTCCTTTAGAGAGTGACTCATATTCAAGACCAAGATGGTCCACTATTTGTTTGGGCATCACTGAACTGCTTTCCCCTGAGTTAATCATGCAATTGTGCACTAAATGATTGCCTATGATCATATATACATAAAAAGGTGGCGATTCATATTCTTGCCTAGTTGGGCATCCTTTAGGTGAAGCACATTAACGAGCATGATTTTTTTATTCTCTTTGGATGGTTCATACAATATGGGAAGATCAACCATGGAGGATTACAGAAGATCTCTCTATCCAGGAATAGCTAGAGATTCCCACATTGATATGTTCACATTGGTCCTTTTCATTTTCTCTAGAATGTTGAAAGGAGTACCACGGATTTCTAAAAATAAAGCGACACTCTTCTTTCATGTTTTTTCAATCCACGTATTTTCTTTGGATGGTGGAATTTATTCATTCCACATATTTCCTTTAGTTGTAGATTCTGCTTGATTTTAGGAAATTCTTCACCGCATGGAATTCCTATAACCAACGAGTCCACAATATTTAGTGGGTCTCAGAAGTGCATCGCAAGATTACTACATTGTATGGATCTCTTTTTTAAATAATCTAATCCGTCCAAGTTTGTGGGTTTTCTATCTCAAAAGGCAGACTTGGTGAAGTAAGAGACAAATTAATTGCCTCCATCTTCCTTTTTAGACCTAGTGTTTGTAGTTATACTTGAAGAAGGCACATGATTACCCTCATGCACGCAACCGATTGAATCCACAAAACTCTTCCATTTTCTAATTGACAAGTGAATTATCACTTGCGCGGTTCTTGAACAACTTCCTACAATGGATGTACCTTAGGAGAAAGTTGAATTTTGCACCATCAAAAAATTTCTTTAGTAAGTCATTCGGGGAAAGTTTCTTTGTTATGTGGAAGATTTCAAGGAAACAACTCATAATCTTGTAATAAATTGTTTTGAACTAGAACCAAATAGTTGAATGAACTAGACACATTACGATTATATGGCTGAAATAGTTTCACATGGGTGATCTGATTTTGATTTGGAGGAGCTGCTTGAAATGGTGGTTTATTTGGTTGAAAAGGGGGCTTGTTGGGTTGGTATGGAGGTTGATAAGGTCTAAAATTTTGAGCTTGTTCTCTCTTCAAAAATAATGACTCATGTCCAAAATTTTAAAATTGTTTCATGACTTCCTATAACCCACTTGAAGGACTTATAGAGGTAGATGCTTGGCTTAAACTTTGGCTTCGGGGCTAGGACGGGAGTTAATTTAGGAGTTTGGTAAGGTGTAAATGTCCCTACTTATGGGAATATGGGAATTTGAGGTCTAAGAGAAAGTTTCTGACTCGCATAAGACTATGTTATGATCTAATATCAATATCATAGGCATCAAGTAAGGTTATATATCCCATAGAATAGATCATGATAGAAATGCCACCATTTAAAGCCTTTAGATAATAAAGAAAACATACTAGGGTATAGGTCTTACAAATTGTGGTATTATTTCCCAAGTCCTCTACAAATAGGAAGTTGTAATTAGTCATTAGCTCATAAGGTGATATTTTTATTTTGGTCGATTCTCCACTAAAGATAGATGGTTTGACTTATGTTAAAACTAATTATAGAAATATTATCCTAGCACATCCCAAGTAGAGATGGAATTCACTCTTAAGATTTTGTACCATTTCAGAGATTTTCCTTTAAAAGAAGATCTCAAAAATCTGAAGGCTACGTTCTCTCAGTGTTACATGATATATCAAGCATATATTCGCAACATCTTTGATATATTATATGGGAGTTGTAGTGTTCTCTCTAGTGAAGAAAGGAACAATCTTTAAAGTGCAACTAGAATGTCATTATATTAGGACAAAAGAAAAGGACTTACTCCATTGAATGTGACAAATGCTTGATTTCTTTGGTGATTCATGAATGTGATGGGTCTTAGAACCCTAGAAGACAACAAGAAATGCCTACCAGGAGGAGTAGAGATAACTCTATTTGGAGGTGATGGTGATATTTGTGTGGATCTGCCTCTTCTTCTTCTCCTTGGTGACAACTATAAGTAGTCAAAAGGCTCTCCATGTGAAATTTTTTTATCTTGTTTGAATTTATCTCATGAGATAGAGACACTTTTCTACTTGAACCAATAGATGTAATATTTGGAGCCTCTAGATGTGTTTTGTAGAGCCTCTAAAGGATGAATAACATTAAGGTACACACTAAATATTAGTGAAATGATAAGAGAAACTTAAGTTAGTCCCATTGGGAATTTTAGAATTATTAGTGACCAGCATTAGCACCCTTAGATTGATCATAGAAGATCAAATACTTCAGCTAACATGGGATTGTATTCAAAGTGTGGGACTTTTATCCTTGAGACAAACCTCTAGAGAAGTTTAGTTCCTTCTCTCTTAGCTCAACACAAACTAACCTAAAATACTCAAAATACAACTAAATATAAAGATAAATCTAAAACTTACAGGATCCAGGGTTTAGAGGAAATGGAAAAGTTACAAAATGAAAGATCGGGCAATGCCCCAACACTAAGAAAAGGTTTAAATATGATTAGAAAAAAATATAACAATTACATATATAGAGATTTAATGGAAACACAGAGTTCTAAAAGAGGTGAATGAATACAACTTAATGAAAATAAGAGGGAAAAAATCCACAACAAAATTGGGCATTCGAAAGGAAAAAAAAACCAAAAATGTATTGAATTAAGGTACTATTCATCATGTTTATAGAGAAAAGGTTAGGAAATTCCTATGAAAATGCTAACTACATAGGTATAAAGACAAGAAAACATGTTGCTCCAAGGAAGAGCATGTAAATTCGGTAGAAAGGAACCCTTACAATGTGCCTCTGCAATTAAATTTATAGAATATTAGAATGTGTGTGTGTGTGTGTGTGTGTGTGTGTGTGTGTGTGTGTGTGTGTGAGTGAGTGAGAGAGAGAGAGAGAGACTCAAATTTGGATTTTCAACAAATGAAGAAAAACCTACCACCCATAAACCTTGTCACCGTTAATCTCCATGAAAAATCATCATTTTCCTTCGTAATATGCCATTATAATTTGCATGTGAGAGTATGGACACCATTTAGGCAATTAAACTAGGTAGTGAGGTGCTTTGAGAGATTTGAAACAAGAAAACAATGTTTCTCCTCTGTTTCTCCCGAGATTTCAAGGTTTTTCCTCCAAGTAGCATATTTCTTAGTGATTATTCATTTAAAAATGTGGTCCTTGAATAGACAAAGTGAGCACAAGAATTCTCATGCAATTTGGAGTTCTTAATTAAAACATATGATTCAAAAAAATGGTTCTACCTTTTCCTCCAGATTTTTACAATGTTCCGTGACCTTTTAGATCGAACGTCTCTGCAGATTTTAGAAAATTAATAAGACACTAACTCTCGTATATCCTCGGGACTCTTTACTCACACCGCAACATATTTCCAAATCTTTGCACTTGGCCACTCGCACATGGATCCTCACATCCAAATCCACGAAGGATTTTCTCCTTCTTCACTCAATTCACTCATCCCATATACTTATATATCTTCGGAACTATTTGTTAGGAAAACCCGCGGAACACTCTGGGACAAGAGTTTCAAAACTTTTAGAATTAGCCAATTCTCGGTTGACTCCTCCTAGCTTGTGGTTCAAAGCAAGTGCTTTCATCATGCATAACATATTTTCACCTTGTCACCATAAGTGTCACTAATATTCTTTTCATCTGTGGGAACCCTCCTTTGTGTTGTGTGGTGCTTCCATCCTTATCTCAATATTGAATTTTGTGAACATGAATGTTTTACGCAATTTAAAACCTCTTTTACACCTATGGAAGAATGATTTTGACATCTACAGAAAGCCTAAACTATTAGAAATTTATTTTATAGATTTTGATAATCTGTAGAACATTGAGTTTTATATAATCACACTCCATGAATTTTATACTTAATCATCTTTGGACCTTGATGCCAAAAATAATACACCTTAGTCTTGAACTTAACGAGTCATTAAAAATAGTGAAAGGGTGTTATTTTGGATAACAAGAGTGACAAATCATAACAATAGCGTGTTGAGACACGTGTCAAGATAAAAAATTAAGAGGATGAGGAGGATTTGTATGATGTAGATGGAATCCTTATTTTGAGAATCCTTTCCGACCTTTTGTGCCTAATCATGTGGATAAATATTATAAATTAGATGGACAAGTACTTATTAAAATTGAGAGTCATGAGGAGGTGAAAAAATTGAAAGGAAAGAATATACTTGATAACACATTTCCTTTGTACTATAGAAAATCACACTAACACCAAGGATGATTCAAGTTTAACCCTAATACTCCAAAAATTCAAATATTTGGAATGATGAGAAGTACATAGGCAACTTAGGTAGTTAGAGGTGTGCAAGTAGGCATTCCAGAAAGTATTGCACCAAGAATTACTACACCATTACATCAAATAGTTAATGGTACCACACAAACTACTAGTAGTAAAGAAAGTGGTTCTTGGGACACTCAAGCTAGTGTTAGGCCACAATAATCGGTTATAACAACTACATAATAGGCACCATCACCCCAATTTTTCTATGAGATGTGTTGCATCTACTAGAATATCATTGGGTTGAGAATGTGGTAGAGCACATGTACAAGTGTGAGTTAATATGGTACACAAATGGGATCACTTATCCCAAGTATAAGACAATTCAATTTTCTACTACTCTATGGATCAAACACACACTTGGTAGATAAAACATAACCCACGAAAAATAATTTTTTACTATGACCAACTAAAGGATTATTTCTTAAAGGAGTTTGATATATGCAAATTCAAACAAGAGATCATATCAGTGTTAAATGAGATCAAGAAATATCCTACCGAGAGTGTGCTCATTTATGATGTGTATTTTAAGACTTTGATCTCAAATCTATCTATCAGATACATCCAAATCAAAATTCATAACGGTTTATTAGTGGATTAATTTTTCTATTTAGAGGTTTTTTTCACATAAACATTCATGGACCCACATAAATACCTAAACTTTTTTTGCATGCGAAGTTATTGGTAACATTGAAAATGGTATAAGTCCATTCATAGAGGCATAGATCATGTTAATGTAAACTCTATTATAAAATTTAACTTTGAACAATGCTAGAGAGATGTGGAATGGTATATGGTGCATAGATTGTGAGGTGGAGGGCAAACAAAAATTAACTTCCCTCGATGAAATATTAAAGCAATGTTGATGACTCATAAATCTATGGAAACGGGCATGATGTTAAAAGTGTCCATTGTTACAATGTGTAATCCAACCAAAGGTGTCTTGCCACTATAATATATGTGACTTCCCACACATAATACAAATGACTTCCACTTAACCATCCAACTCCATGCAATGCACTCGTTGGTGTTACAACAAGAAAATGTGGGAAAAAACAATAATAAAAATAAGGAGCATAATGAAAACATGTGAAGGTGAGATCATAGAAGAGGTAGTCTAGGTGAGGGAATATTTCCACCAAGAACTTGTTATAAGTGCGGCTTGTCGATCATTACAGCAATATTTCCTTTTGTTCCTTATATGACGATACTATGGGAAATAACATATGGTAGAAGTTTGTTCGACCTCTAAGTAGCTATGATGGAGAAAATTGAAAAAGGTGCATGTTATGATCAATATTGTGTGAAATAAATGGATACCCGAGAGAAGGTAAATTTGTAGAAGGTTAATCAAGGTGAAATTTTTTAGATAAAAACTAGAGGATCTATAACACGTGAAAAGCATTTGAATCAATAATAAAGAATATTAAACATGAAAACCCTCAAATTAGAAATGGCTACCCAAATGTGACACAATAAGAGGGGATCATGTAACAAACTAAAGAATTGTGTGAACTACAAGGTGAGATTGAATTCTTAAGAGGAAAACACAAACCATGATGAAAGCACAAAGGAGTCTAACTTCCACAATGTATAGAGCAATGAATTCCTCAAATTTTGTAGGATGATATGCACCAATGAGTAATCCTTCACTCATACAATGTTTATCTCACAAAATAAATAAGTATGGTGCTTGGAAGTATTTAGGGTAGGTGAAAAACAAATTAAGTTATCTTGTAAGGAGGATTATGACAGTGGAAATCCTAATGAACACATACATAGATGGATCAAAAATTAATGACATACTAGTAGATATATGTGTCAAAGTGAACATTCTCACAATAGATGATACATGGAACATGATGGGGTGACCAATGATCCACCCACGACTTAAGATTTTATTCATGGAAAACAAGATGCATGTTGTGCCCATTGGAGTATTAAAACACATTGTCATAAGCATCTTGGGAGTAAGGCTCTTTAGATACTTTGAAGTAATAAATTTAATTAAAGCAAAAAATTTCCATCAATACTCGTCAAGACTATGTTGTTATGAAAATAATGTTGATCTATGCTTTAAGAAGCACTATGTAAGTTTTGAAAATGGAGTGTAATACACGATTCTCCTAACGAATCATAAACAGGTGTGTTATATGTCGAAGATGTTGAAGAAAAAAAGACCGAACATATCTAAAACATAAGGGTGAAGGATTATAAAAATTTAAACCAAATCAAAATGGGGTCCTATAATGGATGATGCACATCCAAAGGTTAGATACTACCAAAGTGAGGTATGTGAAAATTGGGTGTAAGGGTCTTATGAATTGATTGGGTGTGATTGTGACACCGTAAAATAAAGTAAGACCAATTTTTTCAAGCAGGTATGTTAGAAGTATTAATAAGGAAAATAGTTTTTCAAGGCCAAGTTATCAACGTGGTGGAAGCTTCTAAGAATATCTAAGCCAAATGGAGACATATATGCCCTTACAATAGACATAAATAAACTACATTGGTGTATAGTACATGGTAAAATGGATAGATGGTGGGAAAATCACTAAGCACACTTGAAAATATACAACTAGATAAGTGAAGCTATGCACACAAGGTGTTAATAGGGTAACCATATGCAAATACTTCTAAGTTATATTATAGAGTAACCAAACCATAAGAACATATAAAGTAATGTGAAGAGGCTTAGAGATCTAGTGTCGAAATAGCAAATATGAAATATGGGTGCATACCTTCTATTATACGTTGTGAATTTGGGTACACACATTGTATGTAGATATTAAAGTGCATTGAGGAACATCTAGCTAGAAATTCCTAAAAAACAATTTTTTGTACAAATATTTTCCTGTTACATCTAAGGTACCCATAATGAATTCATCACTGCAAAGTATCAAGAACACAATATTTGTAAATAAGGCTGTAATGGAAGATAAAATGCTAAGGCTTTATAATGAGAAAGGTATGGGATTCCCAAAGATGTTTAAATAATATAACACCATGATGATTCCAACAAATAAGATGAGGCTATTTAGACAACACGAAATTCGAGGTGCAAGAGAAAACAAAAGATGGTTTGTCAAATTGATAAAGAAGTAGACACAAATCATTTAGATTTTGAAACTAATTACAGATCAATTGAGGTTATAGATAAGCACAAAGATACCGCATGTATAATGAGCCACCGAAATCTAAAGGATCACCATATGAACTCGAGGAGGCACCCAAAGTTACAATATTTAAATATTTTTAGTCTAAAATTGAGGTTATGAAGATGGTATAACTCTTGCATGACTATTAAGATATTTTTCTAAGGAGTTATCAAGAGATGAAAGGATTACACCTATCCTTGGTTAAGATGCATATCAAGTTAGTTGAATCACCAAACCAATATGTAAATAGACATATAGGATGAGTCTAAACTTGTGTGCCAAATTTAAAGAGTAAATATATTGAATGTTAGCCATGTAGTCATTGTGTTGATCGAAGAGTATAATTGGGTAAGCTCAATGGTGATAAATATTAAGAAAGATGGGGCATAATAATTTATGTTGGTTATCACTTGATAAATGTAGTATGTGTAGTAGACCCCTTTCCTATGCCATTTACTAAAGAAATTATGGGAGTATTCGGAAGAGATATCTACACTTTTAGAGATGGGTTTTTTGGAATAAGATCATACGATGACAACCTTTTCTACAAAATGGGGATCATTTTCTTACATAGTTATGCCATTTCAGATGAAGAATACACCCACAATGTTCTCGTGAATAATTGTAGCCACATTTAAAGACTTCATATTTAAATTCTTGTAATTATATTTAGATGATTGGACAATATATGGATTGGTAAAATATCAGTTTTTTAGCCTTTGTTTATCCACTCCATAGCTATGCATCTTTGGCACTTCATCTTGAAAAATTGAATTCTCACCGAAGCGTGCACAACCACCAAGTCCCTCCTTTTTATGCTTATTATAATGTTAACATGCATGTTCATTATGTTCATAAACAAATAAATCATTCATGTCTATAACCATAACAATTTAAAAACACATATAATGAGGAAATAAACCATCATGAATAATAACAATCAAGATCTGAGCATATATATGTAATCTACAATCACTTATCCATTCGCACAATACCATCATCAATACATAACAAGTAGATGATTACAATATAGACCAATACATCTATGCATTGGACCATGGGCACACCCATACAGACTTAGAAATAAAATAACATCACTAAGAACTCAATTTGTATTCCTCAAAACTTAATTCACTCAAAATAATGATGCAACACCTATATTTATATGGTGGGGACTTGCCTTCACCGCTTACATGCACCTTCCTAATAATAGGCATGTGTTCAAAATTGATTATATGATTTTACAATTCCTAATAATAATAAATTAACCTAAATATGTGACCTTCTTTAATCCTATTATTAGCTTGATGCATGCATGATCCTTTCCTTTTTCTACACGTGCTTTTCAAAATATAGCTCCCTTTGAATGCATCCTAAGCCATCCTACTTTTATCTAATTATAAACCTTGTTTGATGCCACTCCATCTCTATTTTTCTATTATTATCCATGAATATGGAAAATAAGCTCTCCTATTTCTTACACACATCCCCACGCATTGACATATTTTACCACTATGCGTGCCCTTGCATGCTTCTCTAATCCTCATGCGCGGGTCTCTTATGCATAGCCTCGTGATTTATTAATACTTAATAATTGTCTAGAATAGCATTACCCCACACTAGGGATATTATCCTTCATTGAAAATACTGAATCAAATAATGCCTCCAAAGAATGTATGAATTAAATAATACTGATTATGCCAAAAGAATCAAAATAATCGGAACTCATGTATTTTTGGGCGGAAGGAGCACTGGAAATTCCTTATCCAAAATATTCTCCAATTACCTCCAACCTTCTAAATCATTTGTTTTCTTGAATGGCACAACATCAACAATGGTAATTAATTCAATGGAAGTTAACTCATGAATATTTCCTTTGAGCTCGCTTATTATATTCTCAAGTTGTGAAGCCACATCAACCAATGCATCCATCTTGAACATTACCATGGGAAAGAGTTATTTCAATCTATCTTTGAGTGTGGATTTAAGGCTATTATAAAATGTCTCTTATGCTCTACCTCAACCAACTTTTCATCCCACTCGAACCTATTATTTTTCATTTTGGCCTAAATTTCCTTTAACTCTAAATCATCACTTTGGTGGCATGTGTGCTCACAACCTGTTCAAAGTCTTAGCAGTTGTTAAAGGAAAAATTTTCCTTTGTGCAACCTCCTTAGCCTCTGCAACCATCACCTCATACTACACAAGATGTTTGTCTACCTGCCTGCGTGCCAATATTTCTTTCGCAAGGCTATCTCCTTGGTTGTTTTCCATGTATCCTTTTTTTTCTCACATGAGAGGATCCATGCCAAGTCCTCCAAATAGTGTAGCATTGTATCATATTCATATTTGGTATGTTCTAAAAGACTTGGGTACTCAGTAGTGATAACATTCAAAATGCACTCTACCTTTTTGTACACCACGGGCATTCGACCCTTTTCTTCTCTTAGCTCCTGTTTGAGTTGTCTAATCTTAAGATCCTTCTCTTGATATTCTTTGAACATTATTTTGATTGCAACATCCTTGTCAAAAATTATCACTCCAACCTCTATCGCTAATTTGGTTAGCACATTACACGATTTCTTGTTTGTGAAAATATGTGAGTCGACCATTAGGAAGGATTCTCTAGGTGTAGAATTAAGCTTTAACTATCTCGAAAATGATTCTTCGTTTACCTCGAACATTAAATATTCCACGTGTGATTGAAATGCCCAAGAAAGCATCTTACTGGTACGCAGGAAGGCCTCATTTTAATCAAAGAATGACCAATAAAAGAGATCTTTTATGGCCACCGATCTTTAGTACCTTGCACATAGGACTTTTGTAGGATCATAATTGTATTATAATAGAGAGCCTTGGGGATATGCCTTCATTTTATCCCCTTTCCTCTATGCCCCTTTCGAACCTCCTACACAATAAAGTAGACTACACCACTCACTTCTCTCATGCTCATTTCCTCTCCATAAATGGTGTCCTTATTTCTTTCTTCCTACTCGTTGCGCTCTTCCTCACACTCTTCTTCTAGCTTCTAGTCTCCACCTATATTCTCCACAAAGGGATCTTCATGGCCTTGTTCCTCTTTACCAACCTTCCTTGGACCCTCCTCATTGCATTCACCATGATCTTCCTCATCATTATCATAATCTACATCGTGAATGATTAGGGATTTCTACGGTATCTCTTCTTCACCGACTTCTCTACGTCCTCCTTCTCTTCACTCAAAACCATTCTAGGTTTCTTCTTCACTGGGGTCTTATTAATCGGACTTGGATTCTTGGGAAAATTCTTGGTCACTCTAGACATACTCATGTCATGGCCTACCTCCTTGCACTCTTTTTATTTTATTTTCCTTTCACTTTGGTTGAGGGTCGACTCCTCTTCTTCCTCCTCGTCCTCTTCGTCATGGTTTTCTTATTATCCCCGATGGGGAGGTGTCTCTTTGCACTCCCTTTATTTTCCCACTATTTATTTTCCATTAGGGGCCTTGGAAGGTTTAGGTTCATTCCATCAATAATATTTCCATCTTTCACTCTAGGTCTTAAATAGATATAGACTCTTGCCACCCCCTTTCCCACCACAAGAGTCTTAAGAGTGATATTTTTAGTATTTGAATCCATTGTCTCCGGATATGCTAACTTGATAGGATAGAAGTATGTGGTGCACATTGTATGGAAGTAAATATCAACCTTGTATGCATCAAATTTTAGCACCCACACATAAAAATAATTTTCAATGATGCTTGGAAATACTTAACAATGAATGCATAGGGTAGTTTAGACCATGGGTTCTTATCCCCATCTTCATATAAAATATGTCAAGCCAATAGTGTTGATACACTGTAAACTATACCTTTCTCTCCAATATCAAGGAAGATCCTTTGGAAAGATTGATTCATGATCCAATGATTTGCGCATCCTTATATACCCCATATCTACCCATAGTTTATAAGAATTATTAATGGATTTGTAAGTACACTTTGTGAACTCCGTATGCCGGAGACTTATTCTCCATCGTGTATTTCTAGACCTTATCACCTGACCCATCAAGAACCCCTATCTCACAAAAAATAAGGAGAAAAATGGCGCCCATGTAATATTTTATCCCTTCATGAAATTCACACGCACTTCCTCAATGATTCCTCATGAAATGAACTATGCAATGTTATTTGCAGTATTCGGTGCCATCTTCACGCTACGTGGAGCCACTTCTTATTCACCCATTTCCATGTTTGAAACCCAACTTCAGTAACTAACCAAACACACGAAAAATCTTACTCTAGTGTCACCGATATGGACTATGTCCATTGCACGACCTCCCATCTAATATTTGAAAGTGAAAATAGTGGATTCTACCTCCGTGTCATCCTCCAAATCAAGTTCTATCTCTAGGCCTAAACTATGCAAACTTGTAACTTGACTAATCAATGTAGACACAAAATCACGCACTTGAGTACATTTCTAGGTCCTAATCACATACTACTATTCATATGATTCCTAAGAGAGAAAAATAGTAATTGACTAATGTCTTTGGCCTCTTTCTTGTCTTTCATGCTTTCTCTCTGATCTTACACACCCCACAACCTAGTTTGATCTTCATTTCTTTATCTTTCTTGATTCTAGACACCAACGCCCAACTAGGATGCCAAAGCTCAAGCGCCCTCATCCCCTCTAGACACCCCGATATATTTGTATCTTACTCACCTATTTTGGGCCTCTTATATCTTTTAAGACTCTTATTTTCTTATGGGTTGACCTTTTAGTTTTCAATTATGAAATGCAAATAAGAGAATCATATAAATACAAAGTTATGTGACCATAATAAGGGACCAAGCTCTAAGCATCTACTATCACCACCTAAGGTTGCATTCAAAGGCATTCTAAGAGCATCAAGGAATCCATCTAGCACTCACTCAAGGGACAAGGGACTACATTTTTCTACATACATGTATAGGGGGAAGTTCATTTTTCCATCCACACATCTACTTACATTGGTACATATAGCTATTGTTTGTTATCAAGTGCATCTTGCACAAGAGATTCCTAGGGCACAATTTATACACACACACATAAGAACTATATGGATTTTGAGATGTAGTGCAATGCTTGGTTGTAAGTTCATGCTTTTGGGTCATCTGAATCCCAATTTGCATATTTCATTTTTAGGATTTGATGTGTTTTGGGGTTTATAGGATATCATTTGATTTACATGTAATAGGTGAACTTGGTGATCATCCAAAACACACAAGAGACTAAAAAGAAGGTTAGAAACTACCTTTCAACACAATAAGAGATAGTTTCTAACCATTTTTGTAGTCATAAGCACGCAATGAGAGGTCTCTAAGCACCTAGGTTCCCTAACCATCTCTAGGCACCTTGGTCCAAGATTTTTTGGTAGTTTCAAGATTTTCCATGCTTGGTTACGATAGTATCCTCCTCATGTTCATCAATCTTCCAGCCTCAGAATACTTCAGGATCAAGTACAAAATAAGCTAAGTCATCTTTAATACATCTATTGCTTAGGGTTTTTACTTTACTTGCTTATTTATTGTGTCAAACTATACTTAGCAGATGTATATCATTGTTTACATTCAGTGACTCATCAATTAATATTTCAAAAATATAATATTTGTTAAATAATTTGGTGAACCCATCATTCAAACCTAATATTTTTTAGGTGTTTTTTCATCTTTTATCATAACTCAATCTTATGTACCATTTATCAAGCCCACCTTCAAGAGCTTAATGATAATCTTCTTGAGCATCCCCAAGATATAGATTTACTTTTATTCGCTGCTCATGAGGAGGCCACTAATCTTGCTAAGCTTTTTGTTCCTACATCCATCCACACTTATTTTCCTTCCTATTGCTACTCAACTCCCTACTTCTAGTCTTCCACCTACTTCTATTGTTACCATATATATATATTCCTACTCCTACCAACCACTTCACTCTACCTATTATTTATTACACGCGACAAGTATCTTCCATTCGGGCACTCAGTACTTATCCTCTCTCTATCAAGATATCCAACTTCAAATATATTAGTCAGCACTGTGCTACTTCTCATGCATCTCCATCTATTGATTCCATATTACTACTTCATACTCCTTTCGCACCCGCAATTTCCACTTATGCACTTCCTCCAAAATTTATCACTCCTAAGTTTCCCACCTTTAATGGCCATGGTGATCCTCAAGATCATCTTTGAGAATTTCATGTGGCATGTCTAGATTATGCGGATGACCATACTTTATTAGCAAAGCTCTTTCCTAGAATCCTCCAAGATTATGTTATGCGTTGGTTCTACAATCTACTTGTCCATTCGGTAATATCATGTACGCATTTGTACGATGCTTTTATCTCTTATTTTTAAATCAATATCAGTTCAAAGATCTCCTATGATCAACTTGCAAAAATCAAATAAAGATCTAATGAGCATTTAATAGACTATGTTTTACGATATAAAAACATCTTAGCTAGGATGACCAATGTGATCGTTGACTCAGAACTTGAAGACCTATTTGTCTAAAGTCTCTTCCCACCTCTCCAAGAGAATGTCATCTTTGATACATCTCCTTCATTTGATCCATTGTGTCATACTCTTAAATTATGTGAAGGCAAAGTTATCTCTATGGGAAAATTAAATATCATGATCAAGCTTCATCCTCTACTTAATTTCAAAGAAAATCAACTTTCAAGCCATATACTAAGCCAAATGAAGAAAAATTTGTTGTTAACGTTGTCTCTACTCTTGAAAATATTTAATGGAAATCTCCAAAGCACACATTCATGAAATTTCCTTGTGCTCTGCATATTCTATTTCCACAACTTGTTTAGAGAAATCTTATTATGCTTCCTCCTCCACTTAATCGGATCCATCTCAACCTAAAGGACACAATTATAACAAAAATTTTAGATGTGACTATCATCAATGCATTGGGAATTCTACAGATCGATGTTTCAAACTCTAACATCTTATTCAAGATCTCATCGAAAAAATACAATCAAGCTCCCTGAACCTTCGACATCTATGTCGGTTAATGAGAAAAAAAAATCTCAAAATATTTAATAACCTCTCCCTAAGAATGAAAAGTAGAATGTTGATTCTTCACTAATCATACATATCATGCAGTTCCTCCTCCTTCATCAGGGGCTCTTAATTTTCTAGTTGCTAATGCTGATGCATCTCCACCATTCATTATATTCTCTGATCATGATTATCATGCCACATTCTCTTCCGAAACATTAAATATTCTTGATTTTATCGAAATCATGCTATCAATAATATAATGATCAATCCATCGATTCATATGGGTGTGTTCTCTATTACACTCCTTATTGCTATCAACTATCCACTCTCTCATATCTCATATCTAGTTCCCAAATCTTATGGTTTTTTCAAGCTTCCGAGCCATCGTTGAGCCTCTCACCATGCTTGTGTCATTTGTTGTGGCACCTTCAATCAAAGGTTGTGACATGCTCTTGGGTATTCCTGGCTCCTGCATCGCTCAAGCTATCATTTCCATGAATCACTTATGTTTAAAATTCATTCACAACAAGTAAGTTATCACCATTAAGGGTGTTCCGCCATGCACATTATGGACACAACCTTCCTTGAGGTTGCCATGACCTCTCAAATCTAAAACACAATATGCTCCTAGCTCTCCTATTCACACATGACCTGCTCGGTCTCATCACCCACTATTCCATCAAATATGCCTAGGTCCACCAATCGATGGTTCCTTTACATAGGTATACATCATCTCCATGGTCACCTTCTCATAAGTGCACATCACCTTTGTGGTCTCGCTTACATAGGTGCACATCACTACCAAGGTCTCCTTTACATAGGTGCACATGACCTCCTAGGTCTCCTTCACATAGGTGCACATCACCTCCATAGTCTCCTTCAAATAGGTGCACATATCCTTCTTGTGTCCTTCACATATGCATTCATCACCTCCTAGGTCTCATGTACATAGGTCTCATTCACCGACACATCATCAGTCTCATATATCACCGATCTCAGAGCATGGTCATGTGGCTTTATCTCCCTAAGCATTGAGTGGAGGACCCTTTCCCTTAGATTTTGTCGAGATAGCTTATACATCATAATACACTTGGGGAATTATGTTTACTTCCCCTCTCTTAACATTATTAGGTGTCTCGCATTTTTATTCCACTTTGTGCTTTGGGGATATAGTATTTCTCATGCATCTTACACAACTTAATACTCAACTTGTATTGTTATTACACTATGACACACTCTTTTTCTAAGGTTCACACTTGATTGTTGAGGGCATACTACATCCATGAACCTCACATCATACACACGACACATTTCACACTCGCGTATTTATGACACATCTCTTTGACATCACATTCTCACACATCACACTAGCCTATAACGCAATCTAATTCCACGTTTCATACTCGATTGTTGAGGGTAGAAATCTGAAATGAACCTCACCACATTCTATACTCTATGATATATGCTTCATGATCTATCTCTATAGCTTACATTATCAAACCATTTCCGATGACGTACTCTTGTCCTATGGTTCTTTCGATCATTAATGGGGCCTTTTATAAATGAACCTCATATCATACTCATCCACATTCACTCATGGGGCACGCTTATCCTATCACATTCAAATTGCATACCATTCCATTCATACTCATAGAATACTACATATCTTGGTTACACATACTCTTTCTTGCTTATACTAGTTACATGTACACTTTTTTTCATGCTAGATAGATACTTCATATGTCATTATATTTTTATATACACATGCACGTTCACTCATTCTCTAGTTGTGAATCCATACTTTCTAAAGATATTTACATGTATCATGGATGCTTCTTGAACTATGCCTCTTACCAGTCCCACCGAGGCTCATGGGGGCATCTAATTTCTTACACACTATAGGTGTTATTATTTTGTTTTATACTACTTCCTATTCTTACTATCACACTACTCTATTGATATATATATACACGCTTTGACATACTTTTTTATCTTTTTAATATACTAACAAGGGCTTCATGTGTAGTTTACTACTATTATTATACCGCCAAGTATGTTGTTTTATATATGGATCTTGCATAAGAAAAGTATTCACTGATGACCCATTCCATAGTCCATCCATTTGTCTTGTTAGTCTTTATTTTTGTTTGTCTTACACAATTTTCACTCATACACACAGTTCTAGTTAGATCTCAGGGATCCCTGTCTGTCATTTTTCACTCATTCGTTGTCACCTTGGTCTCTAAACACTAGCACCTGTGGTTGGAAAATAAGCACTGTGCACCCCCGTTAATCCTACGCACCCTTTTCCTCTTTTTATTTGGTTTTATTTTTGACATTTGAGGTTGGTCTTTTCAGTTTTCCCTCTCATCTCTCGAGGTACTAGTCAAAATTTTAGGTCATTAGTATTGAAATTAAAATAATAGATCCCTATATAAACACAATATATATACCATTATATGGGTAGAATATTCTTATCGAGGGCTAGATATCTACATAGAGCAAGGGACTGCATTTGGGCCATTACTCTACATACACATTACATAAGAAGGGGAGTTCATTCTAATCCACTCACACATTTGTAATTTTATCTAGATATTTCCCGTTATCTTGGTGTCATTGGCACAATGACGACCTAGAGCACTCGCATACATAAGCACACATAACTACATTAGGTATGAGATGTATTGTGGTGTTCGGTTGTAAGTCCACCATTGTGATGGCTAAGGACAATCCAACCCACATTTTACATATTTTTTTTTAGGATTTGATGTCTATTTGAGGGTTTTATAGGTGTTTTCTTCATTACATGTTTACTGTACCTCGAAGATCCAAGTGTGACCAAAGGAGAACAAGTGTGAAGCCCTAGCGGTCATATGGAAGTAGATTTTAACCTTTTCTATAGGCTAGGTGCCCACGGGTGCCCCCATCCCTCTCCAGTACCCCACCCAACCGGCCCACCTCTCGCCGTATTTTTCTAGGGTTCGTCAGAAAATTTGTTATTCTATTTCATCACACGGTTTAGTCCTAGGTCACTATGAGGTAAGCTAAATCAAGGTAAGTTATTCATGTGGAAGTAAACAAACACTTAATTCATCATATGAGTTAAAATGATATTGTAATAAAGTAATATTTTAATTACTTAAGTTAGCTTAGATAAAGTCAATTATTAGTGAGTTGTCTTTTAGTTGTCTTATCCCTTGATTTGTGGGATAATGTTCTATCTTTCATATTTTGTTCCTAGATGATTTCCATGAGGGGTAGAGGGGCGCTTAGGGCAATATGCTATTCCTAAAAATTTTCTTAGATTAGATGATATGTTCCATATATTATGGATGAGATAGAAGTTGTCCAATATATATAAATATGCAGCTCTCACATTTGTTTGTAATGCTTGATTTTGATATTAATAAAATACGCAAAGCACCATCTTGTTTCGTTTAAATATTCTTTGTTAAATATTATTTTCAATTATTCATTGTCAAGACCTCATCCCTCTTATTTCGTTTCATTAGTGAATTAAATAAATTGTTTAGCATTCATATTTTTTTGTATATAATTTATATTATATTTGTGCATTTTAGATTCATATAAAATATTCATATTTTATTGAAACATTTTGGTGAGCATGTAGTTTAGAACTATTTTCCCTAGGATCCACTAAAACTCCAATGGCTAAGGATATCTCTTCTCCTTCTTAGCTAGTCATGCCTCATGTGAGTATCAATCCTATTTATGATGAAGCAACCATTGCTAAACTCACTGCCCTATATCGTGATGTTACTCTTTTGGATGATACTCAACAACTTTATCTAACGAATGTAATGTGCCTACTAGCTTTGATAATTCTACTATTAGCATCGTTTCAGATTTGGTTAGCTTCACTCCTTGCACACCATATTATATAGTTATCCACACTCCTCCTTCGAAATTTCTAATGAAAACTTAGATGATGTTATTATTAGTTTCATGCTTGGTCTTGATGATAATAAACATGTGCATGATGATTCTCATACTAGTCACGATGATACTCTAGTTGCATCTCATACTTCTCCTATTTATGAAAATGCTTCTCATAATACATCACATACTAGTTCTCCTACTCCTTCATTCTATGTCGATGATACACTTAATGATATCCTTCTATCTGAATATTTGTTTGATTTTGATGAAACACTTGATAGTCATGATTTTACTTCTTTGCATACTGCTAAGTGTGAATCCCTCACTGCTGTTATCTTCTTCTGAGAGTGTATCTAATAACTTGCATGATTCATCTCCTTCTATTAGTTCATCTCCTCTTATCACTTCATATCTTTCTGTTAGTTCATCTCTTCTTATCACTTCATCTCTATCTATTGGTTCATCTCCTCCTATCACTTCATCTCCTCCTACCGCTTGATCTTTATCTCCTAGGATTTTTTGCGATGCTAGTCCCCGCTTATATGGATGTTCCATGTCCTTCATCATCTATTACTTCTTCGGCACAAATATCTAGTGTTCCCTTAACATCATAATCTCTTATGTCTCCTCTTGATATTATCACGATTACTCATAATGGAAAATCAGAATCGCTTAACACATTACCGCCATCCTCTATTATCCCTTCATAGGATATCTTGTCCTCATGCATGTTTTTAGTAACGTATAGTCTCGTGTCTAATCTCTCACATTATAAAACAAGGCCTATTATGCTTCTATTGATAATAATTCATTGCATGAAAATCCTATTACCAAAAAAAAATTCACAGCTCAACATTTCCTAAGGATTTTGTTATGCCTACATTTTTATGTTTTAATGCTACTGAAATCCATACTGCATCTCAAGAATTATCATATGGATATGGCTTCTTATTCCAATGATAGATTATTACTTAAACCCTTTCGCCATAGTCTCACTGTGAGATGACACTCTCCAATGGTACACACATTTATCCTTTAGATCTATTAGAACCTATTTCGAGATGGAAGAATATTTTCTTTGTCAATTCATTGTCAACAATGGCCCTAGAGTCACATATGATCATCTACTTAGCTTACATCGAGCACAACAAAACTTGTAATTGATTACATTGTATAATTCAACACTTGCATTCACCAACTAATATTTCAACCTATTAACTTAGAGAAGAAATTTATCTTCCATCGCAGTTTGATTCCTCCCTTAAAAAAATGGTTACAATATGACACATATGAATCATTCACACTTTTATGCTATAAGGTCATTGATTTAGAACAAGATCTCATTTCTACACATGTTATAGATCCTCCTATTACTACCACTGCTACATAATATAGTTATTCTCTACTCCCATCTATTGAGCATCCTACACGATCTCCATCTCCTCCACATCCTAAATAATTTTAAACTACTCCAAAGACATAAACATCATCCATCTCCTACTCTGCGTCAAGTTACACCTTAGACTCCTACATTTGTTTCGTGAGGACCATTAAGTTTTTTTGCATCATGCTAGACCTCATGATGTGTTATGTGCCTTGCTTGACAAGTGCTTAATTCATCTACCTTATAATAAACACAATCCACCACAATCGTTTGTAATGGCAACATGATCAAAGTTATTCAAAGTATCACCGTATCAATGGCCATAGGGATAATGAATGTTATGCCCTTCATGATAACTTACAATAATTAGAAGATAAGGGCATCATTTCCTTTTTCTCTTGCTCACGTAAGTGGTCTATATCTCCAATCCCTTGTAGGCATGTTGTTACTCCGGTTAAGTTATCTCCTTCATCTAATTCTAAGGCCACGGTGTACCCAAATTTCACCCTAAAATCTAGGACTACCCATTTGAATTTTTTTCATTCTTTTTAAAATAATAGGTATTTTTCATGTTTTTATTGCCAAAAGATGTCTGTATTACGTTAAGATATTCCCAGTGAATCATATGATCCAATTTCGACAAATACCTAGATGCTGAAACTCATTTTATCCCTCTATCAAGTTTTGTCTACGAGAAATTTTTATTTAATTATTTATTAAATAAATAAATCCCTGTTTGAAATAAACTGTGCTCCAGTTTTGCATGCCGTATTCACACATATGAATAGTATTTTCACTAGAATGAATTCAGAGCATTGTCTACAACTTCTAAAGCAACACTTTTCACTTTTATTTATTTCTTTTGCGTTTTTCCTTTGGGTTTCTCCATAGTTTGTCCGTGAAATTCCCCTAGGTTCGTTATTTGTTTCAGATAGTCTATTTAATTTCTGAAGCATTTGGAGATCATTTATGACATCAGCACTTAAGGAATCAACCTCAAAAAGCAAATTTATGACAAAAAGATGAAGTCATGCACAAAAAGCCTCTCCTGTGCAAGTCACACTTTTGGAATGAATGGGTTTAAGCTCGCAATGAGATTTTTGGTAGTGGTAGAAGGTGGGAATTTCTTACCGCTTCAGAGGGTACTTTTTCTCATGAAAAAAGTCACTTAAGATGCAATGGGAATATTAGAGGTAACAGAAGGCAAGAATTTCTTATCTACCTTCAGCAGGTAAAAATTCCCATTATAAAATAAAGAAAAATCACTTAAAGCACCAATGGGAATTTTTTACCGCCTAAGTAGGCTAACTTTTCCCACCAA
Source organism: Taxus wallichiana var. yunnanensis (assembly GCA_018340775.1). Lineage (NCBI taxonomy): Eukaryota > Viridiplantae > Streptophyta > Pinopsida > Cupressales > Taxaceae > Taxus > Taxus wallichiana. Next base: position 327,468,586 of record CM031240.1, on the reverse strand, counting down.
AGAGATTTATTCACCCACGTAAGTCACACTTTATCAAAGAAGGCTATTTTTAATACAAGTCACACTTTTTGGGAGATGTTTTAATTTGCTAGTGGGAATTTTGGCAATAAGGCAAAGGGAATTTCTTACTTGCCTGCAGGTAAAATTCCTATCAGGAAGTCAAATAACTTAAGTCAAGAGGGGATTTTTGGAGCTGCAGCAGGTAGAAATTCCCATCAAATTGTTATGTTGTGGAGCCTATTTTCATGTTAGAGTGTGGTACACCTTCTATGTGTTACACTCAAGTATTTTTATGGTGGTCCCGCCACGTGAGCAAAGTTAGTTAGGGGTTCTGGGGCGAAGCCCTCGAAGAAAATTTTCATGGGTGGTTTATTAACCCATGGGTAAAGGGTAATCGTTATGGGCTGTTTTTGGGCCCATGGTTTTTCGGTACCCATTGTTTTGATAGCCACGGTTTTTGCCCATGGTTTTGATACCCACGCTTTTGCCAATGGTTTTGATACCCACGGTTTTTGTATCAAAATGCTTAAGAAATTGTCTATTTATATGGTCTTATGCATATGATACATAGACAAGCAAATGTATTGCGTAGATGTGTTTTGAATTCTGGGTGTGAATTTCAGAGAGTTTGTTGAGCATAGCTCCAAACGGATCTGGGTATTGTATTGAGAGAGTGGAGGCTTGTAATAAAATCTAAGCAAGTGATTCTTGGTGGATGTAGCCCAAATTGGGTGAACCACGTTAAATCTTGTCTCTCTGTGTTGTGTTATTTATTCTGCACTTTTATTTGAGATCTGTAATATTTTCTGCATATTATTTTCTACTATTGCAATTATGTAAGGGATTATTCCGCATATTTTATCTCTTATTTCCTAACACAAATTTGACTTCTTATTTTTAGAAATCACCCTTGCAAAAAAGTGTGACCCACCTTGAATTAAACAATGAATTTAATGATATTTAATTATGGATTTTTAACCTAATTTTGGTGCCATGAAATGATGAAAAGTCAAAGAAAGAAGTAAAGCCAAAGATAACTAAAGGTTGCACACTAAAAATAAATAAAATAAATTTATTTAAAAGCAACCAAAGAGCATGCATGATTGGGTGTCCAATTTGGGTGACTAAAAATGATTATTTATTAATTAAATTGTCAAGAATATGAAGGGAAATTATTAAAAATAGTATGTTGAGGGTTATATAAGGATGGGCTTCCATAATAAAGAAGCAATTAATTATTTTTGCTAAGGATTTCAGCCTGCATAATTTTGATGCTAAGGAAAGGAGGTTTTGTGCATCGATGGTGTTTTTCATTACTAGGAAGCTTCAAGGTTTGGCGCTAGGGTTGGAATATCTTGATTTGTGCTATGATAATTATCTCGCATATTGGTATAAGTGCTCTGGGTGAATTTTAAAATATTTATGCTTTCTTTGCATACAAGTAAAGACTCAAATTTTAGGGCAATAGGCTTTATAGGCAGATTTTTGGTGACAGAAATCAAGTATTCATGCTCGGACGCCATCTTTGTCTCGAAATAATTGTAGGTATTCATTATAGGTGTTTGTACAAGTGAAAGGGATTTCAAATCAATGCTGTAAATTGAATATATCTTCCGAATATGAAGAAATTGCTAGATCTATACAAATTGATCCAGTTGCAAATCATTTCGCAGGATTAAAAGAAAAAGAACACATACAAAGATTGCTCAGAAAATATTGCTTCAGCCATGATGAAGCATGATGAAAGAGAAGGATCAACAAAATCATGCATAACTTCTAGATTTGCTAATATCAACAACACAAACATAGGCCCTGAACCCATCTCCGAAATAATTGATAGATCCGGAGCTAGAAAGACATCTCTCATGGGCAATAAAAAGAAGTGGAATTATTCAAGCATCAACGTTTCTAGTCACATATCGCTTTGCCCAATTTTGTTATGGAGTGTGCAAGGTCATATCATCTTCTTTCCAGAACAATTCAAGATGTCATGCGGGAAAGACAATAATTAGGATGGATGCACGCTTTTATTAATTATTTTCGGAAGATTCTTACACGATAGGTGGTAATTGCGTAATTAGCATGCTGGATGCTGGCAACATATGGGAAAAACACAAAGTAGATTGCATGGGCATAACGAATAGGAGATATATGAAGAATCCTAGATCTCCATAAAATTTCTTGAGGACTCTTCCGTGATCCAATTTGGTGCAGGAGGTGGATGATATTACTAAATTTCTTTGTAGGTTAAGTGGAGAAGCCAATACTCACAACTTCCGCTCATGGATGTATGCTTTTGTGAGGACCATTGAGATCAACAAAGCTGATTCAATAATCAATTAGGCAGAGATCATCAGTGACAACATCGGTGAGCAACTCCGAGTGTGAGGTAGATGTACAACTTCAAAATGACTTCATACCTGGTATATGTAGCAGCCTCGTAGGGTATATTTTCCAAGCTAGATAGATGGGGCATACTAGAAAAAGATCCTATTTTGAGTGCTTCCCATAGTTGACAGTTCTTGAATGCCAAAAATATTACAAGGTGGTCAACGATGGGTTCTTCTATGGATTCATCTGTAAATTAAATAGTGATCTGAAGACCAGCAGGTAAGAAAAGAAGCTTGGGAAGTTGTATCCCAACATGGTTGTATTTTCATCCAGTTTGCAGACTTCACGTATCTCGTGGTAATAGGATTTTCAGAGAACCGGTGAAGTTTCGAGGTATCCAAGTGACAATTGAGTCATTATGGAGTTGTGCGGACATCTCATGGAGATGCATGAATTACAATCGAAGTGGCACAAGTCTACGGGTTTCTTTCAGGTCCACAAGTGGGTTATTATAGCTGTCAGAGCATCCACAAAGCTAGAGGAGTCAAAGATGAAATGTTTTTGAGTATGAGCATGAGTGCTTCAAAGACGGTTGAAATTTGACCCATATAGGGTAGCGAAAAAGACATTATCCTTGTAATACTCACATGTACCTTCATTGGAAGACTTTTGGATGAAGTGTAGAAATGAGTATGAAGTTAGAAAGAAAGAATTTAGCAGGTTATTGGTGCAACAAGTGTCTGATTATTGTTTGGCATGGATACCTGCAGATCATCACAGATGATGGGTATGTGATACTTGACTCATATCATCGATGGGAGGGATAGATCTGATCTTTAAGAAAATATTGGTGCCTTCCCAGACGATTGAGAAAATATCTTCGTAGTTCTAGTTAACACTTTGAAATGGTTATCAAAAATGGGTATTGCCTAGATGAAGCTTTGATGAATCAGATCATAGGTAACTTTACCACAGGAGAATCTAGTAAAATAAAGTATGAAGGTGAAAGTAGTAGAAGGCCGAAGAAGCTTAAAGTTCATAAGAATTATCACACATAGGAGAAGGAAAATATATAACTATGTGCAAGTTCCATCTTCTCCAAAGATCAACTCATAGCACTTCTAAGCCCTAAAATCCCAGAGAGATCTTGTTGTTCCTTCATCAATCCAAAGATCATTTTTATTTTCTCCTTAACCACTCATATCCTCACCTTTCCATGTGGAGAAGTTGAAAGCAAAGATGGCAGAGTTTGAAAATCATTGTCTTAGGACAATTCATAGGGTGGAAGCTACAATACGGTGGCAAATTCGATAGAGAAGAATCGAGCATGAGATGGTGATGCACTCAGAACTTCTCATTCCCAAGAAGATTTTTTTATCATGGTTGGCTTCGTAGACAATCCTAGAAGCCGAGAGGAGGTAAACCTGGAGGAACATGACTTTTAGTTGCTCTTGAGTTTGGGCGAAAGAGATAGAAGACCTAAACCGCCAAAATAACTTTTAGGTTGATTATTGAAGAATCAAGATAGAAGTTTGTTGAGTTATCCATTCCAGTAGAAGGAAAACACAATGGAGAGGTCATGACGGCTGATATAGTAGTGAAAAAGTGCCAATAAGTCAAACTACCATAGAAGGATTAAAGCAGATACCCCTATGCTAATGAACGCTTTATTCCTTAAGCTTGATAAAGAGAAGACCGAGAGAGCCAAGCTTCAAAAGTAGGTCTCCCACTATGTGATGTCATTGCTAAGGTTTCCAAACCTTCCTCTTAGCCCATTCTAAAGCACATGAACAGTGAGTAATCATCTAATGCAGGAGGTGGAAGATACAGGGGACCAGTTAAAGTTACCGTCAAGAGAAAGAGAAAATCATGCACCAAGCTTCAGAAGAGCACCTTCGAAATAATACCACCAAATTGGAGAATATGCATAGGGAAATATCTCGCTTAAAGGAACTGATGACATAGATAGAAGATGAGAACATAGTTGTTGAAAGTCATCTAGATACTTTAGCTAAGATACACTCGTTGCTAGAGGATGTGCTAATTACAAAGAAAATTGTACCTGGTGGATTGATGGAAAAGGGGAAGTAGTTAGAAATTTTAGTTTCCTTCTACGTAGAGATCCTCAAGCTCATGTTGAAAAGGATGCAATTGCTAGAAAGTAAGATGGGAGAAGTGTCGGAGAGCATCCCAGATGAATTACCTACTACCCATGAGGAGTTTAATCTGTCATGCGGAAATAAATTGATGAAGCTACTATACCTTTCATGATGGATTCAATCGCGAGTACTCATAAAGCTTCAGACAAATGTTGAGGGATATGGGCCTGGTTTAGAGAAGGTAAAGGCTAAAACATCTCGCTTTGTCGAGAGGATTTTTGTAGTTCAAAACCGAGAGAGAGGCAATTGTTAAAACAAATGGGAAGATGTTGAATTACATGTTTGACAAGTATATTCAATATCAAAACAAAAGGAAAGTATAGGTGTTACAAATTGACATATCTTCTTTATTTTCTTATTTTCTATGTTCCCAGATGAAATTTTAAGAAGTTATTGGTTTAAAAACCATTAATTTGAGTTATTTGGAAAGATTCTTTAAGATAGGTGACAGATGATGCGCACAATTTTGGCTTAAACTCTCGATACATGTCACTAAGAGATGAATTCTAGGAAGATGATTGTCAAATGTTCCTTCACTACTTCTTCATGTTCTATTTCACTTAGAATTTCCCATTTTTAATTTCCCCTCTACACACTATAAGTAAGAGAAGAACCTATGGGTTAAAGGATCAAAATTTGTAATCGTATTCTTGTGTTCCAGACTTTAAGTTGAAACCCCGACAACTTTCTACAATTAGAGGAATAGAGAAGAGATTTCTGGAGAACTTTGTGTCAATGGTGCATTCATCTCTTATTTCTTTTTAGATCTTTGCATAAAATTTGTGTTGTCTTAGATCTAGATCTGAAACTTTCCCTCGCTTCAAATTATGATTTTTAATATCTATTTATTTCATCTATGTGCATGTGATCAACTCTGTCAACTATTGTTTAGGTTTCACATTTCCTTTCCTTTCTTCTTGCATTTAATTATTTCCCTTTCCTACACATATTGCTTACAGCTGCTTACTTGCTGCAAAATTGCCTAGTTATGGTCCATGAGCTATGCAATTAAAGTAAACCAACAGATAGATACTAGGAAATATAATTGACAAAATCTTACATGGGAGCCTCAACGGTAAATGAGGGAGATTTATCTCATGACTACCTAGGTTTTCAGCTATGCAAAAATCTAGTCAACATGTCACTATTCATCCCCCACCATAATTTTTTACTCATGTGTATTCTCCATCTCATCCATCTATCGCTGCACCATCTCATATGCTGTTTCATGCTAATACTTCACACTACCTTCCAAAACCATTGTAATTTTTGCTTCCCATTTGCGCTTCACCCATCATTTACAACACTCCACATGACATTCATTCAGCTCATACACTCATACTACTTTCATTCCACATGCTTCCACTTCTTCACACCGGCTTGGTATTTGGTAGGTGATTTCTATCACCTTACCCCCAATGATGCACTTGTGTTCTCACAGTTCTTACAAGACCATGAGGATCCGCTGAATACAAACCTCTCTTCACGTTCTTTCTCAATTCATCTAGTACACATTATTGATTCATTTCTCAATGATGCACTCTATCTTTATCGTTCATTCTTGAATTTTGAGGGTTCTTATATAAATGAAAATTATCATCTACATACTGGGGGGCATCACCATTATCCTCCCACTTCTCCATCATACTAACACAAGCTTCACTACACTATTAGGATCATCTTATTCACATACTCTTTCACATTATTCATTCATCACAATGTTATTCATACATACAATGCACTCTTTCATCATTTTTCTATTACACATCTCAATCATACTACATACATTATCTATCATCTTATACGTTACATCATCATTAACAACTCTACATTACAAAATCATTTAAACACAAATATATTCACAACATCAAAACATCCAATATAACTACAATCATAGATACATCATATATTAATATATGAGTCCTAGTCTTCATCAATAAACATCAAATATAAGGACAAATGCCAATAATCCATATATATCTCAATCAAAATCATAGTTACAAAAACCCCATCACCGGGGGGAAAGTCCCTCTACATAAATACATCTATACATATAATATCTCATCACCGCTATCGCCATCTGGTACCGTGAGAGTTCAAGAACTATAAGCTTCACCGTACACCCTATGCCATTGATCACAGTTCTTATATCTCTCTACCTGCCTACGTAGTAGTGTGTTCTCATTACATTTCTCTATAGAGAAACCTCAGAACTCCACGTAACGATAAAATACATCCTATGCTAGAGGAACGCCATCCAACACCTCTCTACCTTGTCATGTCTCCTCACGCACCTCATCCCTCTCACTCAACAACATGATACACATCATTGCTGTTATCTCAACCGGCTTCAAGAAATGGGAATGTTCACCTACAATATCATCTACATGCTCTTGTAAGAGGATACAAAAATAAAGTGCAAGGATCATGAGGGATGATGTGAACATCCTTAGATGAGTGAATGACAATGGGACGAGACCATGAGAGGAATTAACATCAACCAAAAATGTTCATGTAAAGATTTAGTAAATGGATAGAACCTTTTTAAAATCCACAAACTCTCACTAATCTCATAGATCTGAAATGGTGTACATATAGAGGGTGTTGAGTAACCCCCAATATAGTAATCATGACCTCTCAAGTGGAGAGGGGAAGTTACATTACCCGAATAAGATGTAATTCCCAATGACACATCTAACTCACTAACGTGCAAGTGAATATCATAATGACCCCTAAATGAAACACAGATATGATCTCACCTAAGTGAAATGACTCACATGATGATGTGGAAAATGAATCACACCAACATCCCTCGTTCATCATAATTTAGATGAGGTCGAAAGTCAAAAAAGAGAAATGGGTTCAAGTGAAGGAAAACCTAGTGGGAAAACATCCACCATAAGAGAAAAACACACTCTCTAATCTAAGAAAGATGCCAAAGATGGGTCTCAGCCATAGAAAATCTTGAAAAGGTACCCATGTACAAAAAGGAAATCTCTTGGAAAGATGATGAAGAGAGAAGAAGAGGGAGATGAGAGGAACGCAGAAGATGCCATGGATGAATTTGAACTCTGAAACTCTAGGAAGTCTCCCAAAAGAGTGTCAATGATGTGACCCTTTACCTCTAGATTGAAGAAGAGCCACCCACACCAAACGTGTGCACCTTCCCTTAGGAAGGAAAAAAATAGTGTTGAAATTCCACCCACTCCATGAAGGAAACCGAAGGTAGATCACGAAGAAATCTAACTCGGTCCATAGAAGTGTGACATAGGTATAACAAGTGAACTCAAAGGAACTGAAGGTAATGTCACAAGCCTAGAAATGTCGATTATGAAGGAGGAACATCCACGTAAATGATATCCAAGTGATATTAAGGAAACATAACAACCCCCACAACAAAAAAGGGATCCACAAGAGAGGGTGGATCAATGAAGAAATCCTAAAAAGTGGAAGTGATAAGAGTCCCGTAAGGGGAAATTCCAACAATCAAAATGATGAACTCCTCCAAAGCACTAGTAGTAGATGGATGAGGAACCCGTAGTGCATTCACAAGTAGACCCCGTGAATAGACAACCAAGGTCAAGCACATACTCATCCCAATGAGGGGGCTCAACAAACAAAAGAGTGATGTCAAACAAGTATAAGTCATCTAATGAAGGTAGAGGAGTGGAAGGGGCCTCGCACACTAGAAGTGGAAAGGAGATGAGTTTGATGATTGTATGAGGCCTGAGTAGGAGACTACATGATGTCCGATGAGATGGGAGGGATGATAACACTCTTTGGAAAGGTGAGAGGAGGAGAGAAGTCCTCTATAGAACTCTCGGTATCGTAACCGGGTGCATAATATTCATCATCAAAAGTAGAACCAAGTGATTTTGTGTCGAGGAAATTTCATCACATGAAGAATAAGAGGAGACCACTAGATCAACAACAACAATAATGACGGCAGTATGTGATGTTTCTCCAAAGACGATCAAAGATTCTCTAGATGGGGTGGGGAGGATCCGATTCTTCCACGTAGATGTGGAGAGGTTTGGTGATGAAACACATCAAGTGACCAAAAACATGGTCACAAGTGTCAAGAAAGTCCTCAAGATGACTGGAATCAATGGGTGTAGGAACTAGCCCAAGCAAGAAGTGTGAAAGACCCACATGGGTGAAATAACGTTCCATAGAAGCATACCAAGATGAATAGTTCTATCTCCCAATAAGAAGTGGCAGAGGTTGTAACACAATCCTGTGACACTCAATTATGGAAAGATCATCCTCCATGAAGTAGAAGTGGAAGTAAGAAGTGCAAGATGCACAAGAAGAAGGGTACAAAAATGCAAGATGTCAAGCTCATCGGATAATGCATCTCGTAAACAATATGACACCCTAGAAAAGAGAAGTGATAACCTTCCTTGTGTATGGAGCTTTATAAGATAGTGTATGAATACAATAGGGTGCATTCATGTGACATCAGAACATTTGACCACTCACCTGCAAAGAATGACAAGTCACGTGGAAGTGGAGGCCAAAATGAAATCCCAAATCGGAAGTAGACAAACACACACAATTAGGAACAAAAGTGCATAAGAAACAAGGTACAAAACATTACTCAAAGTGTGAAAAAGGCATCTCATAGCACAAAAGAGAAGGTTCTCTTGGCGTAATTCTATGGCGGACGCATCCACTAGTTATAGGTGAAGAGGAGCACTACAACATGGGAGCCGTAAAAAAGGCCAGGAAAGCCCAATAAACCCTATGCGAAGAGCCCAAGAAAAAAATACTCCCCCTATGGAAAGCTGAATTTTTATGTTTTTAGCCTTTACAATGTTGTTACAGGTGTAAGAAAGGAGAAAAAAATATAGGGTGAAACAAGGGGTTTGAGAGATCAAAGGAAGCAAGAGGGTGAAGGGAACTCAAGTAGTATCTCAGCGAGATGAGCTGGAAGGAGAGCTCGAGCTAGTGGGATGTGGCAAGTGGCCCACTGGGAAAGGGGCGAGCAATTTGGTGTGGAAGTTAAGAAGTTAGTTAGCTATGTGTGTGGTGAACAAGACACTTGGGTGAGAGGGAACCATCAAGCTGAGTCAAATGGGTGCTTCTGAGAAGTCCACATGTAGAGTGGGGAGTGAAGTGTTGGGGTTGTGGAGTCAATGCAACTTAGAAGGCAATCCGCCAGATAGATCAGGTCACTAGGAGTTAACGTAGAGCTAGTGAGCAAATGAATGCCAAGGTGAAGAGCCCGAGGATCCCTGGAAGATAAATGCCATGTAAAGGTGGCACAGGAACTTTTGAGGCTCGAGCTAGGAAGTGGCCGTTAAGCCGAGTAAGTAGTTGGTCATGATCTGATGTAGATGAACATTCATTGAGGTGGGTGCCATGTTGGTTGAGTTAGAGGAATTGGGAAGTAACATCAATTCAGGCCAAGATGCTCAGCTTTGGCTAGAGAAACGATGAAGGATTGGGAGCACAACAAACTAGATTTAGGTTTTGAGGGAGAGCTTAATCCAATGCAAAGAGCTGGTGAACCAACATGACAACGAAGGGGACGAGGAGCTAGACTAATCCAGCCTATCAAGATGTAAGGATGCACAAAGCGTAAGTGAACAAGATATGAGAAAAGGACTCATTGGCTGGAGCACCAAGACAAACAATGTAGATCAAATCTAGAGTGATTAACCACATGTAAAAATGGCACCGAAAACTTCAACGCAACCCAATTACAATTCATAAAGGATGAGTAGGCTGAATGAGATAGACAAGGGCCGAGCTAGAGGAGTGGAGAAACCGAGAATTCAAAGGCTTAAACAAATTTGTGTAAAACCAAATGCAGAGCCAACAAAGCGACTTGTAGGGAGAGCTAGAAGGGGATCTCGCTCATAGCTCGTCAAGCTAGGGCCAAGTTAGCCCTTGAAAACAAATTAAACACCTCCAAAAAACTCCCAAAACCTACACAAAGCTCATATCTACACCTGAAAACCTCGAGAACGCACATTCAAGGTGAAACCCACGAAGGCACGAACACCCAAAAAAATGAATACTTACTAAACGAACCATGAATGAACCCAAAATACTCGAATAGAGGTATAAATATGGAATTAATACACTAAAATGTATAATAGAATAACCATTATGATGTTGCGGTGAGAGAGTGTATATCACACCTGGATAGCTAGAATACAAGGAAAACCAAGGAGTTGCATGGATCTCAGAAGCATGAGCTCTCATACCATGAAATAGGGTGTGAAAACTGAAACATGAGGATCACAAGGGATAATGTGAACATCCATGGATGAGAAAATAACAACATGATGAGATCTCGAGAGGAGCAAACATCAACCGAAATTTTTCATGCAAAGATTCAAGAAATGGAAAGAACCTCACATAATCGCAAACTCTCAAGAATCTCATAGATCTGAAATAATGTACATATAAAGGGTTCTAAGTAACCCCCAATGATGTAATCATGCCTCTCAAGTGGAGAGGATGAGTTACATTCCTAGAATAGGAAGTAACTCCCAATGACATAATTGACATACTAATGCACTAACGAGTAAGGGAATATCATAATGACCCCTAAATACCATACGCAGACTCTAGGATCTCACCTAAGTGATATGACTCACCCGATGATAAGGAAAATGACTCGACACCAATAGCTTTAGCATGCCTCTACCCATGAGTATGTTGGTGGGCACATTCCACGTTAATGTGTGGATAGATGTGTCCATAATCAATGACCAATATGCATCACCTACAACCATAAGAATAACACATTAGACAACAATGAACATTACACAACCAAGTAACAAATCGTACAACATAATTATACAAATACTCATGCTCTATTATCGCCATTACTACCCCATCGGGGAAGGTGATTTCCTCTACTCCTTCTTCTTCTCGTGTTAATCCCACCACATCCGCTAACAATGGAAACAAAATATCCACAGTGTGTCGCCCACCATGCACCGTATGCCTATATACACCTTGAATCGCCTACATCTATTTTCTCTATTGTCAATATGCCTCATCCGGCCCTAGAGGTACCCATAAATATGGATCCTGGGGCACATCTTGTGCCATACCAAATTGTCGTGAAACTCACTCAACCTGAAATAACTCGATCACCCCCGAAATTGATCCACTAACCACATTGTCTATCATATGCATCGTAGCTCTACCACATCCATCGCCATTTTTCGTCATCTCGATATGGCCTCCATATTATGGCCTCTGACCTCATATGATTTAACATCACTCTATAGGTGTATGTATCCATATTCCTCCCATGCACACCTACCCATCTCCTAGAAAATATGTTTAGCCTCGCCCACTCTCCCCGAGGTCCACCAACTAGCCTCAATACTACAATATGCTCATAGGCCCATACATGCAACAATGTCATAGCTCCAATGCCACCCCATGCTCCTAATGTGTAAATCTATATAGATCCCTATACATGTGGGCCAATACACATCATGCCTAGGCATATTTAGTTCTCTCCTCCTATATTTGGTGACAGATAATCTGCATCTTATATAAGATTCCTACACCACCACCCTCCACTATAATCGACAATGCTATCACAAAGGAAATAAATTACGCAATCATGGAAACCATGATCTCGTAATAACATCTAGGATAACATGGGCCTCGGTAGGAACTCTATTCCCACAAAATACCACATAACAATCCTTATTTTTATTTACATATCATCCAAAGCCATAACTTGTACCCTCTCGCCAACAGTAGGTAATCGTAGTATGTGACAAAAATCCTTTACTATGAATGTCATCTCCCCTATAGGTAACCAAAAGGTGCATGTATTTGAACACCACCTCTCACACAATGCTATAAGCATAGGCATATTATGGGGCACATCCCCATCCTCGCTATGTGCCATATGGTGGAATGGTCCGTAACATCCCACTCATCATTTAACAACCATAATCTAAGCAATGTACTCATTTGGCAGCCACCACGAAACTATCTTAAATAGATGCCCCTCTACATGCACATCATACATATACAAACATACTCATCTACAACATCAATACACATCAAATTTCACATTTACATCACTCTAGCCTCAACTCATGCTCGGGACATGGGTGCCTGCATTAGGACTAGGCACCTTAGAGAAGGACACTAGCACTTATGTCCTGACACTTCTATCTTCAAGGTCATTAAGACCTTAACCGCTCTTGTCTGTGTTAAAACAAATCACGCTTACCAACTCTACCATCATACACGATGCCATGACTGCCGCTACCATCTTCAATCAATCGGATTGTGGTGCTCTAACTCATGGAATTCTCACACACCTAGAGCTCACTATCACACTTGCACAAAAGACAAATGAGTTGCTTAATCACTTTATCACATTACTATTTATAGTCACTTTCCATTATTCACTTTATTATAGTCATTTTTTGCACTCATTTTCCCAACTAATCAACATCACACGATTTCAATCATATCTTGAGCATTCTTACTCTGATTTTTATCCCATTTGTGGAATTCTTTAAATAATTTTGCCTACTATTTTATTATACACATTACACATGTAATATTTCTCCTTGACATCGTATTCTACTCATTATATAAACAATTTTTCTATATATCTCATACATTGTCCATTACATCACTACACACTTACTTTTGGCTCAATGTTCGTTCTTATTATAACTCCCCTTTTGCCAAAACGGGGGCATATAATTGGGGTCATCTTATAATTCCCCTCACACCACTACGTGATTGATCTACATTCATAATCCATCATTATCAAACATTTACTCATACATCATACAACATTTCACATCGCCTTCTAGTGATCCCACGTAATGACCTAACATGGGGGAAACAAAAGTAAAATCTCTCCATGAGTAACCAATAAATCAATCACATACATTAAAATCTCCATAAATCATATCAATAAATCAACACAACACAAACACATTTATCCTCCCAGATGACCTAACTTGAGAGTTATATCACCACTTTCCTAGATGACCTAACATGGGAAGTTATTCTACATTTCACGATTGCTTCTAGATCAATTAACATGAAATCCATCACACACACATTGAGGTGAAACCATTAGAGTGGGGGAAATGAGATGTCATTTCCTCTCCTATATGTGTTATGAAGTTTGATAAAAAAATTTGGATCCAAAATATATAAAATTTGATCTTTGTCCGTCTGCAACGACTAGATCTTTTAAGGATGTAGTTAAAGATGGAGAGTAAAACTAGACCTCTCTCCCTACAATCTTCCTCTAGTGGTAGGACACCCAAATCCTCAGTTTTTCATACACATGTAATTAGGTTGGGAAATGATCACTCCCTTCCCTATCACATCTCCATCAACACAAATTGAGACATTCAATCATTCAACACCACAATCATCAATCTCACTTAGCACTCCTCGTAACGGTCCCATGTCTCTCATTACACCGCATGGATCAACACACCAATCCATACTTTTCCACAACATATGTTCTCACTTGGCACATACTTCTACTACACTCTTCGTGGTACTTCAAAGTTGACATGGACGTCTATGGAATTATCGTGTATGAATCTATATCTACTTTATGTTACCTATATTTCAATCACCAACATAAAGTGGGGGAAAATGTAGACAAAAAATCATGCACTTAATACTATTATTATACCACCAAGTATGTTGTTTTATATATGGATCTTGCATAAGAAAAGTAATCACCATGAACCATTCCATAGTCCATCCATTTGTCTTGCTGGTTTGTATTGTTGTTTTTCTTGCATACTCACACTCATACACATAGTTTTGGTCAAGTCTCAAGGATCCATGTCTGTTAGTTCTCACTCATCTATTGTCACTTGTCTTTAAACACTAGCACCAAGGGTTGGATGGTAGTGACAGTGCCCATGTCCATCCCGGTTACCCTTTTCCTCTTTGTACTTGGTTTTACTTTTAGCATTTGAGGTCAGTTTTTTCAATTTTACCTCTCATCTCCCGAGGTACTAATCAGCATGTCGGGTCATTAGTGTTGAAATTTGAACAAGATATCCCTATATAAACACAATATACATACCATTATATGGGTAGAATATTCTTATCAAGGGATAGCTATCTACATAGAGCAAGGGACTACATTTGGGCCATTACTCTGTATACACACTGCATAAGAAGGGGAGTTCATTATATTCCATCAACACATTTTCATTTTTATCTAGTTATTATCCATTGTCTTGACATCATTGGCATGAGGATGACCTAGGAGCACTATTGCACACACAAACACATAGAACTACATTGGATCTGAGATGTACTACAATGCTCAGTTGTAAGTCCACCATTGTGGTGACTAAGGATAGTCTGAACCCTCATTTAACATCTTTATTTTTTAGGATTTGATGCTTATTTGATGTTTTTGTTGGTGTTTTCTTCATTTTAGGTTTACAGTACCCTAACGATCAAGTAGGATATACACATGAACAAGTGTAAATCCTTAACGGCCATATCTAACCAAAGTTATGAGATTTTCTATAGAACATGACATCTAGAAAGAATACCACAACACCCATGGGTGCCCCCATCCCTCTCCAGTTCCCCTGGGGCCTAGCTAATTCCACCCCCGCTACATTTTTTTGGGTTCATCATGCAACGGTCTATTATCTCGTTTCATTACATAGTTTTTCCTGTGTCACTACAAGATAAGATAAATCACAAGAAGTGCATTATCCCACTTATTTCCTTTCATTAGTGAATTAAATAAATTATTTAACATTCATATTTAATTTTATATCATTTATACTATAGTTGTGCATTTTAGATTCATATAAACTATTTAGATTTTATTGAATCATGTAGAATTTTCCTTGAAAGAACTATTTTCCATCATGGCTAGATTTTCTACACAACCGAAAACCTAGCAAATCATGAGATAAATCCCCCTCATTTACCGGTGAGGCTCCCATTTAAGATTTTGTTAGTTGTATTTCCTAATATATATTTGTTGGTATTACTTTAATTATGTAGCTCATGAACCATAGATAGATAGTTTTGCAACAAGTAAGTAGTCACTGTAAAGGAAAGGAAAGATCTACAAAAGAGGAAAATAATAGGAAACGAGAAGAAATGAGAGAGGATGTGCAACCCAACCAATAGTTTATAGAGTTGATCAGATGCACATAGATGAAATACATAAAAAAAATAGATCTTGAAATATAGAATTCAAAGCTAAGGAAACTTTCAGATCTAGATCTAGAAATAAATATGAGATGAATGCACTATTGACATAAAGTTCTCTCGGAAATCTCTTCTCTATTCCTCTCGCTTCAGTAAACCTATCAAGGGTCTCACCAAAGTCCTGGAACATAATAATGTTGATTACAAATTATGATCCTTTAACCCGTAAGTTCTTCCTCTATTTATAGTGTATAAAGGGAAATTTTAAATAAGAAGCATTAAATGAATTCCCGAATGTGAAAGCTATGAAAAGGGAAACAAATAGCAATCTTCCTCCTGAATTCCTCTTCGCATGACATGCATGATTTATAATCGAAAATAGAAACTTCTATTTTGCATGTCTCGCCACCTATTTCCAAGTAATTGACTTATTCAAGTAATTGACTTTTAAACCAATCACTTAAGTTTTATAATTTAATTGATTGGTCAATTATTTTATTAGAGCAAATGAAAGAAAGAGGAAAAGAAATAAGAAGAAAGTTTCAACACTTCTAGTCTTGTTCTTTTTCCATATTCTCGCATGCATTGACTCTTTTGCCTTTGATTCTCACCAAGTTGGATCTGGAAGTAGTGACTATAATTTACTTGTGGGTATTGTCTTTGATCTGTCTTCCTTCTATCCTTAAAGCTTTTGCAATTCTTCTTTAGTACATGCAAAGTAAATTCAATGAAGGCTTCAATCGAAGATTGGGAGCACATGTAAAAGATCCTCGAAGGAATTTTCCATGCTCAAACTTCTACATAGGATGTGTTAAGCAAACAAGAGGATGAATTTTTTCCGAAAGACTTTGCAATTATGAGATCTAGATTTGTTAATTAAATCGGTGATAGGTTCAAGGGCTATGCATGTATCATTGATTTCAGAAAATCAGAAGCTATGCATGATTCTACTGATCCTTTTCTTTCATCATGCTTTATCATGGCTGGAACAATCTTTGTCTGAGCTCTTTTTCTTTTAATTATGCCAAAATCCCTTGCAATTGGATCAATTTGTGCAGATCTGACAATTTCTTCTAATTTGGAAGATATATTCAATGTACCTGACATTGATTTGAGCACCTGTGATGAATACCTACATTTATTTAGACAAAGATGAAGTCCAGAGCATGAATACTTGATTTATGTCACCAAAAATCTGCATATAAAGCCTGCTGCCCTAAAATTTGAGGTTTTGCTTGCATGCAAAGAAAGAAAAAATATTATTTAATTCACCAGAGCACTTATACCAACATGCAGATAATTATCATAGCAAGAATCAAGCCATTCCAACCCTAGGTGCCAAACCTTGAAGCTCCCTGGCAATGAAAAACACTCTTTAATACAAAAACCTCATTCCTTTGGCACTAAAACTCTGTCCAAAGTTGAAATCCTTTATCAAAAATAATTAATTGCTTCTTCATTATGGCAGCCCATGCTTATATAACCCTCAGCATTCTATTTCTAATAATTTTCCATCCTATTTCTGGCAATTAATTAATAAACAAACATGTTTATTCACCCAAATTGGGTGCCTATTTTTGCATGTTGTTGGCTGCCATTAAATAAATTTAATTTATTTATTTTTAGCATGCTACCTTCAGTTCTCTTTGGCTTATCCTCATGCATTGAATTTTCCTCCATCCTGGGTGCCAAAATTAGGCAAAGCAACTATTAATAAATATCACTAAAAGCATTGTTTAATGCCCAAATGGGTCACACTTTTTGGCATGGGTGAATTCTAAAATTAAGAAGTCAACTTCTGGTGGGAATTTTCACCCTGCACCACAGCTCTAAAAATCCCTTCTTCCACTTAAGTTATTTGACTTTCATCATGGGAATTTTTACCCTGCAAGGTAGGTAATAAATTCCCACCTGCCTGCCACCTCTAATTTTCCCACTGCAACTTAAGTGACTTTCAAAAAGTGTGACTTGTATTAAAAATAGCTTCTTTTGAAAAGTGTGACTTGTATGGGTGAATAAAACCTTTTGATGGGAAAATTTAGCCTGTTAGGCAGGCAAAAAATTCCCATCGGTGCTTTAGGTGATTTTTCTTTATTTTATAATGGAAATTTTCACCGCAAGCAAGCAAGGTAATAAATTTCACACCGCCGCCGCCTAATTTTCCCATCGCAGCTTAAGTGACTTTGAATTCATGGGAAAAAGTACCCTACAATGCTAGTAATAAATTCCCACCTGCCTGTAGCTACCAAAAATCCCATTGCAGCTTACACTCACTAATTCCAGAAAATGCGACTTGCCTGAGAGAGGCTTTTTGTGCATGACTTCATCATTTTTGGTTAGAAGCTTGCATTTTGAGGTTGATTCCTTCTGGTGCTATGTTGGTAGATGATCTCTAGATGCTTCAGGAAATTAAATAGACTATACTAGAAAAATAATTGACCTAGGGGAATTTCACAGAGAAGCCGAGGAGAAAACGGAAGAAAAACACAAAAGAAATAAATAAAAGCAAAAACGTTGCCAAAAGTCACGTAAAAGGTCATGAATTCATTCTGGTGAAAACCATATTAATACGTGTGAATAATGGCATGAAAAACATCAACAGATTCAACCGAAGCATAATTTACTTCAAACGGGGCATTATTTATTTAATAAATAATTAAATAAAAATTTCCCAGACAAAATTTGGCGGAGGGATAAAATGAGTTTTAGCATTTGGGTATTTTTCAAAATTGGATCATATGATTCATTGGGAATATCTTAACATAATATAGAATCTTTGGCAATAAAAACACAAAAAGACCCGTTATTTTAAAAGAACAAAATTTTTCAAATGGGTAGTCCTAGATTTCAGGGTGAAATCTGGGGACACCATTCGGCTCCATCTATGGACATCTTTACCTCTTTCAAAATGAAAGGAGTGAAGATGATATCCCAACATCTCTAGATTTCATGTCTTGTCCATTGGGTTTGGGGTCAGCCACAAAAACAAAAAAAAAGAAAAAGAAAAGAAAACAACAAAAGTTTTATTTATATACAAACAGGTTTTACCCTATCGTCTTTTTTTGAACAACTTCAGATGTTGTCTATCAAAGGTAGTGGTAACTCAATTCCATCCTGGTAGAAAAGGAAGAAAGTGTCCATTCCGCAGCTCTTTTGATCATGAGGGACCTTTCCAGAGTGAATCGATTTTTCATGCATGCCCTTCTGGTTCATGTCTCTTGTCCACAAGCAGTACCTGGGCCTCCGATCTCAAACTTCCTTTCACTTTCCCTTATTGTCAAATACCTTGGGAAAGTCCTTATCAACTTCATCTGTGGTGGCTCATCCTTTCTTCTCTATGTGGTGGATAAGTCTCGCATCAACTTCCTTCCCCCAGATTTTCCCGTTGTATTTCGAGGAAGAACTATCACTATATTCTTTTTCCTTCTTCAAGTATTGATCACACTTGTTGAAATTATCCACTAAGGAAACTAAAGCCTTAGGTATTTTGTTACCTTTTGTTGGATTATTCCATTAGTATCATCATAACCTCGATCAATTTTTCATGTGACTATTTTTCATGTGGTGATTTACTACATTCAACACACAACATGTAAATGTTTGTTTGTCATAATTGTCATCATTGAAAGTTTTCCACTGTTCAACATTATCAAGGAATTTGTAGCGGTAGACCATCTCCACTTTATAGTTTCCTTGTTTGAATATGGATGGTGGTCTATCTGGATTCAATAGTGTAGTTGTGACTACCAAATAATTTTCCTTGGAATATTGATTTATTGGAATGAAGTTTATAGAGAGAAGGTCAAAAATTGAGTGTGGCAGTAAAGCACTCTATCTCTCGAATGCTTCATCTTATCTCCTTTGACTTGATTTTTCCTCAAACCCATCTTACTAGAAGTTCAGCATCTCCTTGGGATTTGAGGAGTTTTACTCCTTTCTTTTTGTCTTGCTCCATTCATAGCAGCAAGGCTTCATACTCCGCTGTATTGTTGGTATTCTCAAACATCAGCTTGTGGGAATATGGTAATATCTCATGATCTAGATATATTAGTATAACACCCGCTCCTAATCCAAAAGAACAACAGGTGCCTTTAAACTCCAGCATCCAAACTTTTTCCTCTTTTTGTGTCTGGCTAGTTGAATTTTTGGCTTTGGAACGCCTTTATCCATTTCCAATAAGTATACACCATAGTCAAGATTCACTCGAAAAGAATATGAGATCTAGGATCTTCAAATTTTCTCAGCATGTACTTGGACTTCTTTTCTGGCTCTATCTTATGATTTATTCCTTTGATAGGAATATGAGCACATGACCAATCCATATTTACTTCTCCTCCTAGCTCTTTGTAGAAGTTTATGCTTAATAACATCCCATAGAGAAATGAATATATGGAACTAATATTGTCATCTTTAATCTTTTTTTCAGAAAAGTTATCAAAACAACTTATGCATCTTTGATTTTTCCGATTAAAGGGACTTGTCTCTCCATGGAATAACACCTTTTTATGGTATTTGTCAAGGTAAGCCCAAGAGCAACTGCAACTTTATCTAGCATGATATTATCAGAAGCATGTGAATCTAAAATGTAGTTGCTTAACTTGAAACCATTAAGCAATAGGGAAACATAGAAAGGTTCCACTCTTTCAGAAGATGGTGAGGATTTAACAACCGGTGTTGTTCTATGGGGGAGTATTTTGGGTTTAGGAAAAAGGCATTTTGATGTATTGGATTGTCCTGGTGATTGTACATATTTGACTAGCCTATTTAATTGCTCAAGAAAGGCTCTCAGGTATTCAGCTTCTGACATTTGAATCCTAGTTTTCTTGACATGATCAATAATGTCAAAGAAGGAATAGATTCAGATACTTGAGTCTTTTTTGTGGTTAAGAGGAAGAACTCACATTCTTGTCTCTGGGAGCTAAAGAAGAAGGTAAAGGGTTTATCCTTCTTGTTTCATCAGCTAATGCCTTAGCTTGGTGAGTTTGTGGTTTTGTAAATACTGCATATGTATGAACATGATCATCTTCATGAAGCTTCTCATCATCATGTTTAGATTTGTAGTTTAAGTAATTAATGTTGGAGTCACCAAGCAGACCTACAAAATCATCATTCTTGAGCTGATTAGTGTTAGCTTCCTAGTCTTCTTCATTCATCTCCACGTTGTTTCTGGGAGCAGCTTCAATTGTTAAGCTTTGGGAACCAACAATGCGGTTCTTTTTGTTATTGTTGTTGAAATTCCGAGCAGGGGAAATATTGTTGTCCTTGAGCCATTTGAACCATTTGTTTCTTCATCTGCATCATCTCATTTGCTAACTTTTGCAATAGTGAATTAGGGTAGTAGCAGAGGATGAACTTTTAGCTCTAGAAGTGTTGCTTGTTATCTTTCCAGCCATGATGAGGTCATCTTAAATTTCAACCGCCTTGTTTTGGGTTGTTAACAAGTCAAGGAAGATGTTCTTCAGAGTTGATAGTTTACTTCAGAAGTAAAGCATTGATGAAGAATACCTTTTGATTATCATCATTCGAGAGAAGTAGAAGTTTGAGATTTTGTAAAGTAATCTTTGGAATTTTGCAATAAAATCCCGCATATGCTCATGTGGCTCCTTCTTCAGACTGAGTCAATTGAGTTATCAAGGTACTGGAATCTTCAACTGGTTTGAATCTTTTCAGGAATGCATCTCTCATAGTGGCCTAGTTGGTTATGGTGCCAAGAGCTAGCCGGTAGAACCATTCTCTAGCCAAGTCATGTAGAGTCTCTATGAAAATCCGATAGACACATCTTCATGTTCTACGGTGAGCACTCCACATGATATAAAGAATGCAGCCAAGTGATCATTTGGATTTTGCTTTCCATCTCCAAAGAATTTTGGAAAATTCTTTCTCATCCCTTTAGGTAGATCATGCATAGGAGGAGTCAAATTCAAAGGTCCAAAGGTTGCACCCCATGGAACAGTGTCTTGCGCAGGAAAAGTGGTTGATTCTACATCATGATGAACGGAGCGCATCTTCTTTGAGAATAGACTTGGTGAATAATTCCAGCTATGGATTATGCTGAAGATGATCCGAATTTGGATGATTTTGCACTCTTCTTCCTGGTAAAAGACTAGATCTACGGATTCTAACTTGAGAAAGCTTGGTTTGCTAATTTTTGTTTTTCTTCCTGGTGAAAGATGGATCCACAACTTCTAACTTGAGAAATCTTTGGTTTACTAATTTGTCTTGTTCCCTAGTGGAGTCACCAAAAATGTTGGCTATATTTTCTCAGACAACTAAAAACATAGGAGTCATGAGATAAATCTCCTCATTTACCGGTGAGGCTCCTATTTAAGATTTTGTCGGTTGTATTTCCTAATATCTAATTATTGGTATTACTTTAACTTATGTAGCTCATGAACCATAGCTAGATAGTTTTTGCAAAGTAAGTAATGTAAAGGAAAAAAAATATCTACAAAAGAGGAAAATAATAGGAAATAGGAAGAAAGGAGAGAGGATGTGTAACCCAACCAATAGTTTATAGATTTGATCGCATGCACATAGATTAAAACAAATAGATCATGAAATACAAAATTCAAACCTAAGGAAACTTTCAGATCTAGATCTAAAATAACACAAAGTTTATGAATAGATCTAGAAATAAATACAAGATGAATGCACCATTGACACAAAGTTCTCTCGGAAATCTCTTCTCTATTCCTCTGCTTGCAAAAAGCTATCAAGGGTCTAGCTCAAATTTTGGAACAAAGAATGTTGATTACAAATTATGATCCTTTAACCCATAGGTTCTTCCTCTATTTATAGTGTATAAAGGGCAATTACAAATATGAAGCTTTAAATGAATTCCCGCATGCGGAAGCTATGAAAAGGGAAACAACTGGCAATCTTCCTCCTAGAATTCCTCTTTGCATGACATGCATGATTTATAACTGAAAAATAGAACCTTCTATTTTGCATGTCTGCCACCTATTTCCAAGTAATTGACTTCTTCAAGTAACGACTTTTAAACCAATCACTTAAGTTTTATAATTTAATTGATTTCTCAATTACTTTGTCGGAGAAAATAAAAGAAGAGGAAAATAAATAAGAAGAAAGCTGCAACACTCCTAGTCTTGTTCTTTTTCCACATTCGCATGCAAATTGACTCTTTTTCCTTTCGATTCTCACCAAGTTGGATTTGGAAGTAACTTACTATGATTTGCTTTATGGGTATTGCCTTTGACATGTCTTCCTTCTATTCTTGAAGATTTTACAATTCTTCTTCAAGACATGCAAAGTAAATTCAATGAAGGCTTCAATTTGGAAGATTGGGAGCACATGCAAAGATCTTGAAAGGAATTTTCCATTCTCAAAATTCTACATGAGTCATGTGTTAGAAACAAGAGGATGATTTTTTTCCGAAAGCCTTTGCAATTATGAGATCCGAATCTGCCAATTAAATAGGTGATAGGTTTAGGACCTATGTCAAGATTATCATTGACTTTAGAAAATGGAAGCTATGCATGATTTTTCGATCTTTTTCTTTCATCATGCTTTATCATGGCTGGAACAATCTTCTCGAGATCTTTTTCTTTTAATTATGTTGGAATACCTTGCAATTGGATCAATTTGTGCAGATCTGACAATTTCTTCTGACTTGGAAGATATATTCAATGTACCTGACATTGATTTGAGCACCTGTGATGAATACCTACAATTTATTCAAACAAAGATGAATTCTCGGAGCATGAATACTTGATTTATGTCACCAAAATCTGCATATGAAGCATGTTGCCCTAAATTTTGAGGTTTTCTTGCATGCAAAGTAAGCAAAAATATTATTTAATTCACCAGAGCACTTATACCAACATGAAAATAATTATCATAGGCAAGAATCAAGCCATTCCAACCCTAAAGCGCCAAACCTTGAAGTTCGTCTGGCAATGAAAAATACTTTAATGTAAAACCTCATTCCTTTGGTGCCAAAACCTATCTCAAGGCTGCAATCCTTTAGCAAAAAAATTAATTGCTTATGCATTATGGTAGACCATGCTTATATAAACCTCATCATTCTATTTTTAATAATTGTTCATCCTATTTCTCGCAATTAATTAATAAACAAACATGTTTATTCACCCAAATTGGGTGCCTATTTTTGCATGTTATTGGTTGCCATTAAATAAATTTTATTTATTTATTTTTAGCATGCTACCTTCAGTTCTCTTTGGCTTATCCTCATGCATTGACTTTTCCTCCATCCTGGGCGCCAAAATTAGGCAAAGCAACTATTAATAAATATCATTAAAAGCATTGTTTAATCACCCAAATGGGTCACACTTTTTGGCATGGGTGAATTCTAAAATTAAGAAGTCAACTTTTGGTGGGAATTTTCACCCTGCACCGCAGCTCTAAAAATCCCTTCTTCCACTTAAGTGATTTGACTTTCATCATGGGAATTTTTACCCTACAAGGTAGGTAATAAATTCCCACCTGCCTGCCACCTCCAATTTTCCCACTGCAGCTTAAGTGACTTTCTAAAAAGTGCGACTTGTATTAAAAATAGCTTCTTTTGGAAAAGTGTGACTTGTATGGGTGAATAAAACCTTCCGATGGGAAAATTTAGCTTGCTAGGTAGGCAAAAATTCCCATCGGTGCTTTAAGTGATTTTTCTTTATTTTATAATGGGAATTTTCACTACAAGGCAGGTAAGAAATTCCTGCCTGTCTGCCGCCTCTAATTTTCCCATCACATCTTAAGTGAATTTGAATTCATGGGAAAAAGTACTCTACAAGGAAGGTAATAAATTCACCTACCTACATTTACCAAAAAAATCTCATTGCACTTAATTTTTATACTCACTAATTCCAGTAAAATGCGACTTGCCGGAGAGAGGCTTTTTTGTTCATGACTTCATTTTTTGTTAGCAGCTTGCATTTTGAGGTTGATTCCTTTTGGTGTTGTGTTGGTAGATGATCTCCAGATGCTTCAGGAAATTAAAAAGACTATACTGGTGAAAGAATTGACCTAGGGGAATTTCACAAAGAAACAAGGAGAAAACCGAAAAAACATTGCCATGGTAAGTCATGATAAGGCTCAATTCATTTCTCGTGAAACCCTATTGAGATGTGTGAATACCGACATGCCAAACATCAACAAGATTTAACCGAGCACTATTTACTTCAAACGTGGCATTATTTATTTAATAATTAATTAAATTAAAATTTCCCACACACAAAGCTTCATGGATGGATTAAATGAGTTTCAACATCTAGGTATTTGTCAAAATTGGCTCATATGATTCATCGGGAATATCTTAACGTAATACAAAAATCTTCCTCGGCAATAAAAACACAAAAAACCAGCTTATTTTAAAAGAACAAAATTCTTCAAATGGGTAGTCCTAGATTACAAGGTGAAATCTAGGACACCAGCCACCATGGTTGTCTAATACTTTGATTTCTCTTGTCTTTTTATCAGTATGCCATTATTTATGGGCTATGCCTTATGTCTTGATTGTTCATTTTTGTATGATTTTGGCGGTTTGGCCCTCGATTGTCTTGTGACATCATGAGTAATGTCCCATGTTTGAAACCTGATTTTGTGGTCTACTTTGTCTTTACTATTGCTTGCTTACACTCTCTTCTATTGGATACTCGTCACTTTTTTCTACTAAAAATGTTTTTAGCCATATTGTTTACATGTGCCTTGGTTTCTACCATACACATTCCCTCCCCGCTAGGTATAAGTTTCATATCAAAATCCATTCTTTTCCTTTGGGACGCATCCTCCTAGCAATGTCACATGCACCCCAAATGATGTGGGGCATACATTGGGTGAATCAGCCACCCTATACAACATCTCATAGCTTCAAGATAGGCTCTGCACAATATAGGAACATAACAGAAAGTTACATTCACTGTAACGGACCAGAATCCTACTTGAGTCATCGGGCTCAACATAGATACCAGCCCCATATACAAACACTAGTGCCTAGGTGCTCCCGACCTTTCCTGGGAGCCTCGTGACCATGGGAAGTTATAGTTACTTTCTTATGTTGTCTCAATTCTCATATGTTTACAGAGTAGTTTTCATAGTACATGTATATACAATAGTCAAAATTTATTCTATCTTATTTTTCTACTTAGATCAAACTAAATCAAATTGGATTGAACATGAAACAAAGTAGGATCACACCATCTGTAGTGGTGTATAAATTTCAGGAAGCATTTAGGGATGGAGAATAAATATAGACCTTTTTCTCCCTAAAACTCCTTAGTCGTGGCATTAAATCACCGAAAACCCTCTCTTGGGATGAGACCGCCCAAAAAACTCACACTTGGCATGAGATCACCAAAAACTCATTCTTGGGGTGAGATTGGCCAAAATAATCACTCCTCTACAAAATTTTAGGACATTTTCTATCCCTTTCACTCTTCATGGATCAGGTGCACACTTTCCTTTTTACACCTTTTTACACATTTTTACATACTTTTACATGTTTGTTATATAGTTTTCATAACACATGACTTTGAATACTCTTTCACTCTTCTTTTATAGGTTCTGTCCTAATGCGCAACAAGAAGAAACCCCACAATATAAAAGCATAACCAAAGAGGTAAAAACATGGCACAACACATACTTTTCACCCATAGGGTCACTTGCTCTTTCTTAGCTTCCACGCTTCTTCTTGTCTCTTTCGCACACTTTTGCCATTGATCTACATGGTTATCGTGTACAAATCTCTTATTTAATTTATATTATCGAATATTCACCCAATAACATAAAGTGAGGGTAAATGTAGACACAAAATCATGCACTTGGGTACATTTGTAGGTCCTAATCACTTACTACTATTCATATTATTCTTAAACGAGAAAACTAGTAATCGACTACTATTTTTGGCCACTTTATTGTCTTTATTTATTTTTGTTTGGTCTTACACACCCCACAACCCAAGCCTAATCTTCATTTTTTTACCTTTCTTGAGTCTGGACACCAAAGACCTGGGCCAGACGCCACCACCTAGGCACCCTTGTCCCCTCCTGGGTGTACCCAAACTCTTCAGTATCTTACTTACCTCTTTGGGCATCTTGTTTGCTTATGTGTCATCCTCTTAGTTTCAATTACAAAATTCAAAGAAGGGAATCATATAAATACAAAGTTATGTGACTATATTAAGGGACCAAGCTCTAAGCATATATTATCACCACCTAATGTCACATCCAAAGGAATCCATCTAACACTCACTCAAGGGACAATGAATTACATTTTATGATACACACATAAGAGGGGAAGTTCATTTTTCCATCCAAACATATACTTACATTGGTACATCTAGCTATCGCTTGTTATCAAGTGCATCTTTCACAAGGGATTCCTAGGGCACAATTTCTACACACACACAAGAACTACATGGAGTCTGAGATGTAGTGTAAAACTCGGCCATAATTTCACTGTCAAATGACCACTAGTGGTCAGATCAATCCCCATTTGCATCTATATTTTTAGGATTTGATGTGTTTTGGTTTTTTGCAAGATATCATTTGTTTTTCAGGTTATAATAAAACTCAACGATCATCTAGTGACACAGGTGACAAAAAAATGAAGGTTAGTGACCACCTTGTGACACAAGAATAATCAGTTTCTTACCATTTTCACATTCACTAGTGCCTGAGAGAAGAGGTCTCAAAGACTCCAAGAGCCCTTAACCTATTCCAAGCACCCTAGTTCAGCTTGTTTGGAAGTTACGGTGTGTAGATGCCTAAATCCAGTCTCTCTACCCTTGTCTTCCCACGTGCACATATTTCTCCATGGTTCTAACTATACCCCTTTTATTTAATTCATCCCCCCTCATTTAATTAAGTTCTTGTTTATTATCTTGTTATCTTTAATCTTTATTAACATTCATTAATTAATTAATTGACCATTATCCATTATGCCCTAATAAGACTTTCCTTTAAGACACTTTTATCCTAAATCTAAATCCCTATGCTTTTTCCTAGCTTTTACCCTACCTATATTTATCCCCTAACTACCCATGACACATCCCTAAAAACCTCCTCCCACCTACAAGATTTAAAGAACTTTTTCCATCCTTAAAAACTAGAAATATCGATTAAAACACAAAATCAACCTCATTGGGGAAAGTTTCCCATAGTCATCGGTGACCCAACCTAGTCATCATCGACCCTATAAGACTAAGTTATTCCTTTCCAAAATAGACACAAAAACACATGGATGTGAAAATACTTTGTTTTCTTACATTCTACAAATCCATCTTCAAACTAGAGAATCCTTGCAACAACAACCCTCTTGCGGTCCTTTAGAGCTTGTTTTCATCACTCACGTGACTTTGGGAGGTTTACATTTATTTTTTTGTTATCTTATGCTATCTTCATTATTATCTTATTGGATCTAACATTTTATAGGTTCAACAAAGAGTTGGGACTCCAAATTCATTCTCTTCTACAAGTTTATTTACTTTAGGTCATAATCCATTCCACCCATTTTCCTTTGGCTTTATTCTACTCTACTATAGTCACCATTTTCCTTTGGCTTTATTCTACTCGCTACTTTGTTTTTCTTTATCATTCCTCCCAGATCCCTATTTTCCATCATGCTCCTCTTTGCATGAAAACTAGCCTATCTGCGCTCCATTCACAATCGACCCATACCCTATTTTCCATCCTCAAACCAAAACCTCTATTTTCTATCATTCTTCGATTTCTTCTCCTCAAAATCTTTATCTACATGTCACTTCTAGCATTTACAAAGCTTATGTTGTGTTCATCTTGCATTCAAATCTCTCGCATGTCTCGCATATTTGTCTTGTTTTCTAGATCCATACACCTACGTCACCATTTAATCGCCTGTGTAGTATAGGTCGCCATCGACCCTAAATAGTAAGATTATTTCAAGTTCAATTTAGATCAAATTTGTATGTTCCTTACATTTCTGAATTTTTCATTTTCTGTGTGCCTCGATTGTACACATTATCCTCGCTTTATTATTATTTTTTTTATCCTATTTTATCAAAACACAGGGGTTGAAATCCGCCAAGGAAGTTAACATTTCTTGGAGCTGATTTTTTGGGCAACCCCCATCTATCATCTAATCTATTTTCCTCTTAGTTTCCTTGTTTTACAAGTCATCAGATTATTAAAGTGGGGATCATTCACCTTTGCACTCGTTCATCCACATCACACATTTGAGGTACCTTAAACCCTCCATTTTCCAAGTTGTTTATATTTCTTTAGTATCTAACATCATTAATTTGAATCGAATAAGAAAAATACTACAACATTCTTGGCACGCACGCAGTGGGACCACCCTTTAGGTGATCCTTTGCATTTATTTCTATTTTATGTTTCTTTTGTCTTCTACTAACACTGCAACACAAGGCTTCAATTTTTTCTTGCTCATGTTGGGTTCGACTACTTGGATCACTCTTCACTTAAAGTTTAGATAAAAAGGAAAACATTATATAGGTATTCCTCATTTTTTCCTATTTTCTCCTTTCGCATCATATTTCCTTTTCTTGTGTGTGTCCTCATTGAAAGATCACATTTGGATTTGGCTTTAAAATAACCTTTCTTTTCTGCATCCTTCTTGATCACATAGCTTAAATAGGGGTTAATCGGTTGCATCTCACATTCTATCACACACAACCTAAAACTCATGCATCTAAATCACACATTTAGACATCTTCCTACCCAGTTGACTGATTGGGATTTCATCACCCAACAAGAAGCCACCTGAGACTTCCCTAGCCATAAAAAAATTGAAACTAGACATAGATTTCCTTTTCCTAGGCACCTTTTTTATCCATTCCCTTTTTTTTTTTTCACACTTTCTTAATAAAATAATAATAAAAATTTGTTCTTGACTTGCTTGATTTAGTTAGTATAAACTTTTTTTTCATTTCATGCCCATAGTTACTCATTTGGTAGCCAAAAAATGGAACAAAACCTTACCTCAAACAATTTTTTCATCTCATCTCAACAAACATCTATCATGACCAATATCTCATCTACACCCTTGGTCACTTTCTCCATGGGCACCCAACCTCTCATCAATGTTTCCCAAGAACCTTTGTTCAAACTACAACCATAGATGAGACTAATCCTTTCTTTTATCATCATCCCATTCCATCTCGACCAGCCACCCTCTATCTCCTATATCTAAACCTTTTGGACCTCATGTTATCCCCTGTGGTAGTTTAGAATTCCAAGATCTTCTTGATGCCAATCCAATAGCTCTTCAAGATTACCTTCTCAGAAGTCAACTCAGCTTTCTCATTGATGGTCCACCACTTCAATAACTTTATCCTTATCAGTCAAATCCCGAAATCACCCAATTTCCCTCCTCACAACTTGTTATAGTCTAATGTGATCTTGCTTCATCCTCTACCAATCCCCCACCTCACCAAACTAATCAGTTAGTCACACCCATTCCTCCCCATCTTCCTCCAATCAACACAACTATCACCACAACCATTCCCATTACCTCCTTAGTCCATTATCATTACTAGTGTCCCTACCCAATCTGCCCAAATGTCGTATCCCATGTCTAGAAAATATAACTCTTCTTTTCCTCTCACATCACATGTACATATCCTTGTTTCCCAACCTCCACCTATGAGTGCTTTGCATTATGCGGTGTCTAATCCACCTCATCAACAATTTCCACCTATTCATACCTACATTCCCATTCAACAACCAATCCAATCCCAATAGTCACAACATCAAACATGGAAACAACCGCCTTATCAAATGATTCCTCAAACCCCTACACATCCACAAACTTATCAACCACCTTATCAAGCTACTTTTCATGCCACACAATCACAATCCCAACCTATCATCACATCAAATGATCCTATTCATGCCTTAATGAATAGGTTGGCTAGTCTAGAGGTCATTACCTTGGGACCCAAGGTTACCTTATCTTACAAACAAATCTATAATGAACCTATTCATCTATCGGTTCCAATCAAACCTTACCCTCCTCATTGGGATCTTCCCAAGTTTACCAAGTTCAATAGCAAGGAAGATCCCCAATAACATCTACGTGCATTTAAACATGCATGTTACCTTATCACACATGATCAGGAACTTATGCTTCACACCTTCCCTATGTCCTTGGCTAGTCCAACACTAGATTGGTACAACATGATTCCTCAACATTCCTTATTCTCCTTCACCCAACTCATGCAATTATTTCTAGAACACTTTTTTATTAATATTGTGTGCAAAATCACCATTAATGACTTGTACGCTATTAGATAGTTTGGGGGTGAATTTATTAAATATTTTATCGCATGGCGATGTGGCATTATAAACCAACTATCATTTACTCTTCTGTAAACCAAACTCATTGAACTCTTCTCACATTCTTGTGTGAAGCATATTTCTTCTACATTGCAAATCCAATATTTCCAAACATTCGAAGAAGCCTTTACCATGGCTCAAAACTCAAAACTTGTGCCCTTGAGCAAGGCCAATTAAAACTTAAATCAAACAAACCTAAATCTGAGTTCACCAAACCATCCACACACAATGATAAATCTAAGAGTGCAGCTAATACCATGGTTGTCAAGTATTCTTTTGCACCCACATCTAGCACATGGCCTCAACAATGAGCCCCTAGACCTACGCCCAACTATACTCCTTGGAGAATCATATAGTTCAATATTTGACAAGTTGATGGTGGTTAATCTTATCACACTTCCTCCAATCCAACCATTTGATGAATCTAGACCGAAACCCATGTGGTATCGTGATGATCATTATTGTAAATACCACCAAGTCGAGGACATGACATAGAGAGGTGTCAAACCTTTAAATACCTAGTCCAAAGACTCATTGATCAAGGTAATCTTAAAGTAGACAATCCTAATGTATCACCCAACAAACCACTTGACATTTTCAGAAAATGATTTCCCAACCATGCACCAACAATTCAAGCCACCACTTATTCTACATCCTAAGCACCCAATACTCATACCATAAACACTATCCATACCACTGATCAAGATCCTATCCCATCAAAAAATCCACCTTCTTCATCAAGGATCACACCTACCTCATTAGACATTGTTCCTTCATCTATAAGCTCATTAACACTTATCCCTACAACCACACCAATCATACCTACATCTACCTCGACATCCATTCATGTATCTACAACTATTAGATCAACCCCATTTGCAAACATATCATTCTTACCCCTTGAAACATTTATGAAACAACCATTCCAACCTAGTTCCACATCCACCATCGATTCAACACCTATATCTACTTCATTACCTATCCCATCTACTCCATCACTTATCACATCCACTTCATTGGATTCAACTACTTTATCCACATCTATTCCACCTTTACCCATTATACCATCCTTAGCATCAATCCCAGTTCCTCCTTCCACGCTTTCACCCCCTACATCAACTATTGTCACCACATCTACATCATATTCTATATCTCTTTCATCATTTGAAGAATTTATGAGAGTATTTCAACTCTCCTTGAATTCAAATACCCAATTAAACACTTGTACATCAAGCCAATCTTCACCTCCTTTTGACCTTATCATGCAAAAACTACTCCCTCTTCCTTTAGCACCACCTTTAAAATATCAAGTTGAGATTGTGGTCATCCCTCGAAGGGTTCTTATTTGCAGACAACATCTGGGACCCTTGGCACATTTCCTTAACATTATATTTCATGTAGTCATAAGAAAACGATATCCCCTCCTAAGATTAGAAAACCAACACTACATCATCTATCTTGGGACCACATCCATCTCTTCTTGGACTAGCTCCTTCATCAAAGACACTTCAATCCGCTAATCAACTCAAGCCAAAACATCCGATGCTTATTTTTCTAGAGAACCTCATCAAAACTAAAACTAAGACACCAAAACCCTAAATACTCCAATTTCACATTTGACATCTAAATCATCTCAAGCATCCACTTCTTCTTTTAAGGACAAGGCACCTCCTAATAAGAAAATATCCAACACTTACTACAAACTTCTACCATTACACTTCCACCTATTAAGGCCTTTGACCCAAATAGTAAGAAGCCATCGTGGTTTGATTCAAACCTCATTTTGTGCTACCATTGTACTCCTGGACATGATACCAAGAATTTCAAAGCACTCCAAACCCTTGTCTACAACATCATCAAATAAAATGACTTTCTTCTTGAAGAAAAAAAATATCCTCCTTCCACACCCACACCTTTGACCTCATCCATCCAAATACAAAATTTCCTCATTCATCATGGAATTTTGCGACCATCCCACCCTAAAATGATGATTCTTTCAAGGATGGTCCCCCATTTGTTTATCAATGTCATTCGATATCCACACGATCTGGCCCACTTGATCCTAAATCGACATCCCAACCAAAATCTAAGACCTTTGTCACCATTCCTCCTCCTAAGGAGATCACATCATCATCAAAACCTAAGGTTTTCTTGCTTACCCTTGTCCTAGTGGTCAAAGCATATAACTGTGTCCCACTTTTTTGTAGTTTTTATACTTTCAAAGAAACTATGTCTGACAACCAAAACATGACCAAACACATATAAAATGACTCGAACATGCATTTTTAAGTGGGCTATAAATACCAAGGTGCGTGTGGCATCTAGAATTTACCCGATTTATAAAAATTTATAGTATTTTTAACTATTTATTTACTAGTCGATTTTAAAATATTTATAGCCACAAAGTGGGACACACTTGTATGCTTTGACCCCCTATTGAGAAAAGTATCGTAAAAAACTTCATCGGGACACGGTTAATATTTCACTTTATGAGCTCATCCAAAGCTTTCCATACCATAGATAGGCCCTCACCAAATCCTTGAAGTGTATTCTAACATTGAGTGATGAGGATCAACCCTTCGTGTCTCTCGTGACGAGCACATACAACTTCGCCGCTATCTCATTCAATGATAATGAGATTATAGATGTCATGCTAGATGAACGTGACCTCATAGTTAGGATCAATGATAATTTAATTCAATGATCCATGATCAATAATGGGGAAAGCATTAACATTATCCCATCACATACCTTCGATCAACTTAAGATCATGATATCCTCACCACCCTGACACCCGCGGTCATTCATTCCTTCAATGATGCAATCACTCCCGCCTTGGGAATAGTTGTCCTTCCCATCCACATTGGTGAGAAGATCCTCTATGAGGTCTTATACATCATAGAAGGATAATTTCAGTACAATGTTCTCCTTGAAAACCTTGGATCCACGCTATACACCACGTCCCCTATACACTTTGTCGATATCTTAAATATGAGCATGAGGGGAAGATCTTGAATCTTACAGGATGCTCCTCCCTTTTAAATGTGTAACATGACCTATCAACCTAATGATGTCCTCATTCCCAAGAACGATCCATCTACACCATCCACTAGCTCATCCATCCCTTCATCCAAACTTCCCAACGATGACTCCCTAGATAAAATAATGGATAAACTCATGCTGGGGAGTATCATCTTCTTACGCTCAACACCTTGCCCACTCCTCATCATCTTGGTAGACCTGACCAAGCTCTAATGTACCAACCAAATTCCAGGGATATCATCCCTTTGGTCCACCACATCTTTGAACCAACCTCATCTATGATGGTTTCGATACCCCTTCTTCTCGATCATTGATATTCCATAAACGGACCTTATACCAGTGGTTTTGAATTTCTCAACAAACCATCCTTCACCCACATATACCTTCATTGCTACGCATGGAAGGGATTTGAGATGGGGCATTATGAGCATGTGCCACATGGCCTATTTATTGATCAATGCCAAAAACCTCAAAATAGTTTGAGTTAGGTTATCGGGAGTAACCCATTAACCCCATCTCATGATAGGAGATGTGCATGGACATGCCTTCTCTATCTTCTCCATCCCATGAGTCCATGGATACGTATGACACCATGTCTATTACCTCCGAATTTTTTTAGTCTCCACCATCAATTTGGGATCGATCACTTATCAGTCCAGGAACTAGGCTAGGTCCCTTCCCCTTCTTCCATCAAGAGATGATAGAAGAAGAATCTTCTACTATCAACACTCTTCAATGCGCTGACAATGACACCATTATTTCCCACATGGGGGCAAAGGATTCTTATCTTCATAATACCTTACCATCTGACACATCCACCCTTCTCAACGAAGCCACCATGACATCAATATTGGGACTCCCCAAGAGCCTCACATCCTCAAAATAGGTCAATCCCTTGATCCACATGAGCTCAAAGCTTTCACCGAATTCCTCTCTCATCATAGCCAAAAATTCACATGGTCATATTTAGGCATGCCGTATTGACCCTCTATCATTGTTCATAATATCTTCATTGTTCCTAACGCAAAACTAGTTAAGTAGAAGCTTCGCCACATGCACCCTTGAGTTTCCTCCTTATCAAAGAGGATTTGCAACATATTCTTTCTACCAATTTCATCATCCCCATTGACTATCCCCAATGGGTTTCCAATATTTTACCCGTTGTTAAAGTGTCTAGAAAACTTCAGTATATGTACCGCTCGTCTAAAGATGAATTTGCTCTTCCCAAAATCTATTAACTTGTGGATCTTATCAAGGTCATGAGCTGTTTTATCTTATGGATGATTTTTTTGGTTATAATCAAATTATTATCACCCAAGAAGACCAACATAAGACTTCCTTCATCACCCCTTGGGGACCTTTTTTCTACCGCCTCATGCCCTTTAGTTTGAAAAATGCCAGAGCTACTTATCAGCGGGCCATGACTTATATTTTTCATGATCTCATGCACAAAACCATAGAATATTATGTCGATGATATTTTAGGTAAATATAAACATCATCATTCTATTCTTAAGGTCCTTTTCGAGCACCTTATTCATTTTTTTCTTCATCTCAATCTAGCCAAGTGTGTGTTTGGAGTATTAACTGGTAAGATCCTTGGATTTATCATATCTATTAGGGGTATTGAAGTTGACCCCACGAAAATCAAAGTAATCATCAAAATGTCTCCTCCTTCCAATCTTAAGAAACTTTGTAGTCTTTAAGGCTGAATTCAATCGGTTCATTATTTCATTTCTTAACTTTCAGATTGTTGTCAACTCTTTCATCATCTTCTTCAGTAAAGACATAGACTTCAATTAGGATCAAAATTTCTAAAAGGCTTTTGATGACCTTAAAAAATATCTCTTAGCTATACATCTCTACCACTTATCACACTCTAGGGGCTATGTTAGCACATTGTGATCGCAAGGTCATGATCAGGTTGTTTATTACATCAGTCGCACTCTCCATGACTTTAAGACTCGCTACACTAAATATGAAAAGATCTGTTGCACTCTCTTCTTTTCCACCTCTAATATTTGATAGTATATTCTTAACCATAAGACTTATGTTGTTACTAGCTTTCATCTTCTTAAGATGATGCATTCTAAACCATATCACAATGATCGTATCACTCTATCTCTCATGTTCATGTTTGAGTTTATTTCTCAAAATCCATTAAGGGCCAAGTTATTGTAGACCAATTAGTAGAATCCCCTCTTCCTAGTACGCACCTACCTCATGAGTAGTTCCAGATAAATCCATTAATCACTTTCATCATGAGTATGAAACCCTTAAAATGAATCTCTTCTTCAATGGTTCTAAATGTAAGAAAGGGGAGGTGGTGGCATCATTCTCTTTCCTCCCAACAATGTTGTTATTCACCTTGCAAACAAGCTCAATTTTGAGTGCATGAATAATATGGCAGAGTACGAAGCCCTTATCTTAGGCCTTAAAACCACTCTCTTTCTAGGTGTTCAAATTCTTGACATCTATGGGGATTATGAACTTATCATCAAACAAGTCATTGTGAGTATCAATGTAAAAATGAAACTCTTCAAAAATATTGATACATCATTCATCTTGAAAAGAGTTTGCGAGAATCGATCGGAAACAAGGCACCACAAAGTAGTTGACTCCAACGGAATCGTGAAAGCTCCAGCGATAACAAGGAAAAATTGATCAAGAATGGAAGAACTTGCTCAATGTAAACAAATCTTGCATAGAGGAAAGACAAATGGAGTGTCTTGGCATGCTCATAAATGAATAGAAAAGGGGTACATATAGGGTGCTGAGTAACCCTAGTGCATGACACATATGAAACCCTAAACCTAACCCATGTGAGATGACCCTCCAACAAGAGAGGAGGACACATGTAGGATAACTCACACTAACACATCTCTTCCGAGGCCTTTGATTCTTATACTATCCAAGTCATTCCTTGGTCATCCAATCATTTTGTAGATACGATGGCATCCCTTGTAGCTCTCATCCTATGGACCATGGAAGAATCTAAAATTTTTGTTTTCATTCACCATAGTGATCGACCATTTCATAACTTACCACGCTGCTAATCTTATTGAGTCTAGTTCGCCGATCTTTAGTACGCATAAATCTTTGATTATTTATCCAAATCCATCATTCCACCTAATCTATCCAAGAATGCTAGGAGGTATTTCCTTTAGTGTGCTAACCACTATGTGATACTTGGTGACATTCTTTATAAATGCGTATTTTATGGTATTCTCCTTCGATGCCTTAAATCCCATGAATCTTCTTATGTTATCCAAGAATTCCATGATGGTATTTGTGGTGGACACTTTAGTGGCTTAGCCATTGCTAAGCATGTTCTTTGTCTTGGATATTACTAGCCTTCCCTCAATCATGAATGTTGTGAGTATGTTAAGAAATGTGAAAAGTGTTAGCAACATTCCAATATTATTTTCATTCCTAGCCAATATTTTTAGTTGTCTTAGACCTTTGGCCTTTCTCACAATGGGGTATTGATCTCATTAGTCTCATTAATCCTAGGTCTTCACAACATCACTCTATCATTACCGAAACCAAATATTTAATTATCCTCACTTCAACTAAGTCTGGTCCAATCATTAACTTCATCTACCAACACATCATTTTCTGCTTTGGCATCCCTCACAAACTCATCACGGACAACAAAAATTCATTTTAAAAAAATACCTCAAGAAAGTTTGTGACTCATTCAATATCCAACTAAGTTTTTCTTCTCCATATTACTCAAGCTAATGGCCAAGCCAAAGTGACTAATAAAACCCTAAAAACATTCTAGTAAAGACCATTGACCATTCTAGTCATAATTGGCATCTCCATCTCCCCTTCTCTCTTTGGACCTATCAGACTAGCATCCACACTTCCACAGAGCTGCTCCCTTTTCTCTCATGTACAGCTTCTGAATTTGTCCTTCCTTTTGAAGTATAAATCCCATCCTTATGCATGTATCTTTGTGAATTAATCTTTGAGAGCATCTAGAACAACTTGATTTGTTAGATTAACGTCACCTCCTTGCTATTTAACACCATCATGTTTATCAAGAGTGCATCAAACTTTCTTACAATAAGCACCTCAAAGAGTGTGAATTTAATGTTAGTGACCTCGTCCTTAAAGAAAATTAGAACATTACTACTCTAGAAAGGAGCCAACGTGGAAATTTTTCCCTAATTGGATTGGACCATACATTATCACACATAAGTATGGGACAGAGCCTATCATTTAGCCTCCCTTGATGGTAAACTAGAAGTGGAACCTCTTAACGCATTGTACTTGCGACCATTCTATTTTTAGCACATTACCGTTGAAAATTATTCATATCTTTAGATCATCCCTCCATCATTAGCCTCTTTCATCTATCATTGTAATGATTTGGAATTATGTGGTCTACCGTCACTTTCCTAGACATGACCTTAAATATGGGCACCACGGCTCTTCCCATAGCATTTTCCTTATGGATAGGTTCTCCTTCTTGGTGAGAACTCCACGATCATTACATCCATCACCCTCTTTTTACCTCTTGAAACCATGCAAAGGGTTCACATGTGTTTCTTGTACATTCAATGTCCCCTCCTAAGTGGTCTACCTATCTAATCCTAACTCTTCCCTCGATAGAATAAAAATGTTCTTATCAAAATCAAAGCTATTCAAAAACATACCGCTCCCTCAAGGACAATTGTTTGTAAAATTTTTTAAAAATAAAATAAAAAAGGATAAAAGAAGAAATCAAATCGAATAAAATAAATAGATCAATCCCTCGAAGGATGACTATCGTGTATATCATTCTTACCATCTATATCATATATGTATAAAGTAGAACATACCCTCAAAGGATGGATACTCTTTTGTATTATGGAATTGAAGGATTCCCTCATTGATCAACTTTCCATTTTATTAGCATCCTAAGAAATCTTCTTGCATTGATAAGTTTACTCTTTCCCTTTTGATATCTGGGACATAGATTTAGGGAACACCACTCATGGAGAACCATCTTCCTACGTACAAGTTACATCACAAACCCCTTTGTCATGTCAAAATTAGGTTTATGAGTTCATTCCATTCTTGTTTCTCTCATGATATTTTGTATAACTAACCATTGTTGGTTATATGCTAACATCATGTTTTTGGTCGCATATGCCTCATGTGACTGGATCTTCCTCTTGTTTACCTCCAATGCGATTAGAGGCATCTTTTCCTCGCTCGCTCCTCAATATGAAGTAGTATCATCCATACACATAGGCCACCATCGTTAAGTTGTGTTTATTTTATACCTTTCAATATCTACCTTTACCTCTCCTTTCTTTTATTTCACAATCTTGTCCAATCTATCTCATCCTAAGTCCACTTTTGTGGCCTTTTTGAGCATTATATCACACATTTTCCTATCTTGCAATTTTTTTCCATCTTCGTGCTCTTTTAGGGCACCATTTCATCATTTCATCTTATCTCAAGTCCACCTTGTGGCCATATTTATTCCCCCTTAGGGCATTTTATATCATTATTTCTTATTTTGTCTTTTTGGCCTTTTTTTGTGTCCTCTATTGCGATGCCATATTATCATGCATCTCTCTTCTCAAGTCCACTTTTGTGGCCATATTTTTGTTCCTTCTCAGGGAACCATTCCTCGTATTTTTATATTTCTCCTTTTTGGCCTTTTTCATGCCCTCTTTAGTAGGGCACCATTATTTTTCTCCTCATCCATTTTTCGTGTCCTTTGCTAGGACACCATTATTTACACCCTCGTCCCTTACAAATGTATACCCTTTTCACTCGATTATTTATCTAAGAAGGCTTTCACATAATTTTTTTCATTTATTTGCACATGATTTGATGTTTTCCCATGATCCATCGGTCATCCGGGCTTACATCCATTCAATAGGTTTCCCCAGATTATCTCCATTTCACGTTGATTTCGCCCACTCACCGGGTTGAGAACATTTCTTCCATCTCCATTAAGACCTCCATGTTTCCCCTACCCATGTGATATTGGAGTCAAATCCATAGTTTTTATTGTTATTGTGATCCTTTTGCTTGGGGAATCTTGTCTTACGTTATCATTTTACCCATTTTTCTTCACCCACTCACCCTTCATCATCTACCTTTTTCAAATGCATTATTGATCCCCTATTTGAGGGGAGATCATCATCAAACTTTTTTATCCTCATCCTACTCTTTTTCTCTCATCATTTTTATCTCATGGCTTGCTAGCGCAAACCACTCAACAAAAATGGGCAAATGTAGACACCTAAATTCGGTAGATCTCTACCCTCGTCGCCCGGTGTGCATATTTCTCCATGGTCCTAACTAGACTACCTTTATGCAATTCATCCCCTCAATTAATTAAATTCTCATTTATTATCCTCGTTATCTTGAATAGTTATTAACATTGATTAATTAATATTAATTGACCATTATCCATTATGCCCTAATAGGACTTTCCTTTTAAGACGCTTTTATCCTAAATCTAAATCCCTATGATTTCCCTAGCTTTTACCCTACCTATATTTATACCCTAACTACCCATGGCACATCCCTAAGCAACCTCCTCTTGCCCACAAGCTTTCAAGAACTTTTTCCATCCTTAAAAACCCGAAATCTCAATTAAAACACCAAATTAGCCTCATTGGGGAAATTTTCCCCGCATTCGACGGCAACCCAATCCAATCTCCATCGACCGTATAAGAATAATCTCTTTTGTTTCCAAAATAGACACGCAAACACACACACATGATAAAAACTTGGATTTCTTGCATTTTGTGAATCCATCTTCAAACCAAAGCATCCCTACAATAACATCAACCCTCTTGCGGTCCTTTGGAGCTTGTTTTCATCACTCACATGAATTTGGGAGGTTTACATTGTTTTTTGTGTTATGTTATGCTATATTCATTATTATCTTATTGGATCTAACATTTTACAGTTCAACAACAACCGGGACTCCATTTTTAGCATGTTCTACCAGTTTCTTTTCTTGTAG
Source organism: Taxus wallichiana var. yunnanensis (assembly GCA_018340775.1). Taxonomy (NCBI): domain Eukaryota; kingdom Viridiplantae; phylum Streptophyta; class Pinopsida; order Cupressales; family Taxaceae; genus Taxus; species Taxus wallichiana. The sequence goes on along the minus strand of CM031240.1, from coordinate 327,427,608 downwards.
GTCATTTATTCCACCCATTTTCCTTTGGCTTCATTTTACTCTATTACATGGGTCGCCTTGTCCAACCTAGGTCACCATCAACCCATCACCTGTCAGTTACTACATTTCCTATCTCAGAGATCCTTTCTTTCTCGTGTTTTGGCTCTCATTCATCTTAGGATCCATATTTTCCATCTTTCTCCTTTGTTGTGTCAAAACCAACCTATCTCGCACTTCGGGCTTACCACACTGGTCGACCTAGACCCTATTTTCCATCCCCAACCAAACCTCAATTTTATATCATTATATGGTTTCTTCTACCTCATATTCTTTATCTATAGGTCACTTCAAGTATTTACGGTGGATTCTATTGTGTTCAACTTGCATCTAGATATCTCGCGTGTTTGCATATTTGACTTGTTTCCCAAATCCACACACCTAGGTCATCGTCCGACCTACCCTGTGCGCTTCTAGGTTGTATCGACCCTACTAGGTAAGCTTATTTTTAGTTTAGTTTAGATTAGAATTGTATGTGCTTTTACATTTCTACATTTTTAGTTTCTATGTGCCTCATATTCTGCATATTATCATGCTTATTATTATTGCTTTTATTTTATTTTATCAAAACATGGGGATTAACATCCATCAAGGAAGTTAATGTTTTTGATCTCGACTTATTTGGTAAACTCCCCATCTATCATATAATCTATTTTCCTCTTAGTTTCCACATTTTACAAGTCATCGGCTTGTAGTATTTGGGATCATTCACCTTTGTGCCCATTCATTCACATAATGCATTTGAGGTACCTTAAACCCTCCATTTTCTCGAGTTGTTTAGCTTTCTTTAGTAGCTAACATCATTAATTTGAATTAAACAAGAAAAATACTACAACAATAGGATTTTTTGTGCTCAGCCACGCATACAATATCCTCTTGTTCATGAATCTTCTAGTTTAAAATACATTTGGGATCAAGTGTGAAATAAGATAAGTCATATTTCTTACATCTCTTGCTTAGTTTTTTACTTTAATTTCTTATTTCATGTGTCAAAATGTACTTAGCAAGTTGTATATCATTGTTTACATTCAATGACTCTACAATTAAGATTTCCCAAATACAATATTTGTTAAATCAACTATCGATGTGGTGAGGCACATCCTCCTTCCGTGAAGTGGAAATAGTCCTCATGGACCCGCAACATTAACCATTTATATAAGCACTTAGGATTGCCAAATTAAGGTAACTCATAAAGTTAGAGGACTCCCACACTCTCCAAGTCCTTTTATAAATTTTCATCATACACTAGTTTACCATCTTTAGTCCTCTAGTCTTTCTTTCTAATGGTTTCTTTTTCAATATCTACATCATGCTACTCCAAGAAATGGTTGTAATCTCTTATCTTGCACTTAGTCAAGTGTAGTTCCTATAATTGTCCAACAAGACCTCTCTTGGATATTTTATTTCGAAGAACCACTCCTCCGATGCGTCCTCCATTTTAGGATTCATATTATTTCCTTTTCCCTTTCCCTTTCCCTTGGGATATACAATGGTTTCCTTCTTCGGTTCCATTCATTTCACATGTGCAACTCTACACTTCTTGATTCAAAAATTTATGCCCTAAGTGTTAGTTGACCTTCTACTTAACCTCTTATGCCAAGCTTTCACTCCGTCCACTCTCCTTAATCTAAACCTTTGTCTTCCTCAATAGTTTTATGCTATAGTTTAAGTTATGTATACTCACATCTTTGCAAACCATAAATCGAAGAATGCAAACACATACTCGATGAATATGATCCTCCACACCTTCCACACACTCAAAATTCCACATGAAGTATCTCCTGAACTAGGCCATGTGCTATCTTGATCTGGTTCGCTTCAATTCTTCAAGTGCTTTCATAAATTCACAAAAATTTGTACTCTATTCACTCTTTGATTGCTCAAAATCTTCATAAGGTAAGGTAAGAATGAATTCTATTTTTGCACCCCTTTTATATATTTCTAATAATTTTTCATTTATTTCTCCTCACCTACCACTATACTTCATATTTAATTACGATTTTTTCTTTTTCGTGATTTTTGCTTCTTTATTCCACACATGGAAGTCGTAACCTTCTCGCATGCCACTACTTCCTAGGTTGCAATCATCCTTGTGCGCACTTCCTCTGCACCACATGAAAAGTTTTCTTTCATGTTGATTTCTTCCTTGTGTTACACTTTGAGCCTCTTTTCTCGTGTGACTTCCCAATATGAGAAATTCCTTTAACCACCATCATCCTTTACACCTGCAACTCTTGTAACACCTTATTTTTTCTAACATGCGTACTCCAAACTTGTATCCACATAGTTACCTAATTTAAAATTTCTTACATGTACCTATGAACCAACTCTAAGGAAAGTACCAACATCTAAGATTTCTTGTTCAATAGTCATGCCTGCATCCACCCCATACTAAAATTATGTGTTTTCTCTACTTTCATTACAACAAAATAAGAAAAGAAAAAATAAAACATGAAAGGAAATATAATCTAAGTGGAAATATTGCCTTATTACAAACATAAAGAATATTATTTATAGTAGGGCTATATAGCCTACTCCCACCAAGTAATCGTGTAACTTGGTGCCACCCAACTCCTGTAATTGACATGTGCCTAAGTCAAGTATCTTGGTTACTACAAATGGTCCCAACCAATTGGACCTTCAACTTCCCTGGGTGACTCACAAACTTGGAGTCATACATAAGTACCATCTTGCCAAATGCAAACATCTTGGTCTTAATGTGCCGATCATTCCAAGCCTTTTGTCATGAATTTTATGTCTTTTGGCTCTAATGCACAATGGTATGCCACTCATTTAATTGCATTAATTTTTCAATGCACTCCTCAAGGATTTTTTTAGTGGTGAATATTCGTAATTTGGTGAAAATTCCATTTAAGGAAAATTTGAAAGGAATATTTTTTTATAATAGGTTAGTGTCATGTTCACCTAAAATTTCTAGTATAATTTTTTTTGGGTCGGTTAATCCTATATAACTAGGTAACTCGTCGGTAAAGTAGACTAGTAACTTATTACTATCTTATCGAGGTATTGATCTATCAAGTACCATGAACTCTTGTAGGGCAAAAGTTGTTGACGCACGATAGGAAGTTGTTGACACACAATAAGAGGTTGTTGATGCACAAAAATAATGTGTTATGAAGCATGAAATGATGTTACAGACACACAACAAGAGATTTACAAATCACGTGATAACAATTTTGTTGGTGTGCTACAATGATGCGCTAACATTAGCAAGAAGTTGAAAAGTTCATAGCTTGTGATCCGAGTGCCTAATTTGGTCTGTTTTTTTTAAACTACCTATTTCAACGAGATGAACACAAATATAGGTTGGGGCATGTTTTGGTACATTTTCAGACCTGTATTCCACCATCTGAGGCCCGAAATTAGGATTTAATTTGTAATTTAGTTTTTTCCTATTTTAGTGCATTAGTTAATGTTAGTCTCTTAGATGTATTGTGAGTTAGAAAGTTGGAAATTCCTCTAATTTAGGCATGTAGAAGATGTGTTGTAATTTTTGTGCCCGTATAAATAAGCATGTGAAATTTATAAGAATAGTAGGTTCTAATAAACTGCTAAAAATAGTAATTTTCACCACCTAGAGTAGATTTAGTCAAAGTTAGTTAGATTTTTCTTGGAAACTCGAGTTGGGAGTTATTTTCCTATTTAGGAAACATTGTAATTCATGATTCAATAATGAAGAAGGAGATCTATTTTATTTTGGAGTTCAAATTATTTTCAGTATATTGAGTGTGTTCATATTCTTGCTACATTATCTAACATCGAGCAAGTTTGAATCTTGGAAAAAAATCCAAGAAGAGGAAGAAGAAGAAGAGGCAAAGATTGCCGAGATGAATAGAAACATGCAGATCTATAGAGGTAAGTTTTTTTGCTTACGCAATGATAACCCATAGTGGAAATCAAGGTGGAGAAGACACTAATGAAGAAGAATTTTGTGAAGAGGATGAGACATAAACACCACCCTTATATTTTGAAGAAATGATGCTTCAAGCATTAGAAGGAAAGAATGATGGGATAGGAGTTGAGTTTTTAGAGTATAGAGGTAGTCTAAAACCAGAGGAGCTGATAAACTATTTGACTAGCATGGGAAATGTTTTTGAGTGGAAGGCTATGTCAAAAGAAAAGAAGGTAAAATTTGCATGCATGAAATTAAAAGGTTATGTTATGTTATGGTGGGATCACCTACAAAAAGAGTGGTCAAGAAAGGGGAAAGAAAGGATTAGGACTTGGAGTAAGATGGATAAGAATCTAAAATAAAAATTTATCCCTATGGATTATGCACAAACCCTTTCCTGAGGTTTCAAAATCTTAGACAAAACTTACAAACCGTGCAAGAATACATAGATGAGTTCTACAAGTTGTCCATTCATGTAGAGCATGAAGAAACTAAGGAAAAAATGGTTGTAAGGTATGTAAATGGATTAAAATTTTCTATTCAAGATGAAATAAGCATGCACAAGATTAAGAGCATGGAGGATGCCTATCAACTAGCTTTAAAGGTCAAGAAAAAAAAAGTCATCAAAGTTTTAGGAGATCACCTAGATGAATAGGGGAGCCTCATCCTCCTTTCAAGGATGAGATGGTTTTAGTAAAGGTAGGGGAGAACCACCTCATGGAGTGGAAAATAAAGAATATATAAGACAAGATTCCCAAATCAGCAAAGAGGTAGAGGATTTCCTAGGGGTAGAGGATATGCTAGCGGTAGAGGATGGGAGGCTCCATGAAGACCATTTGTTTATTACAGATGTGGTGAAGAGGGGCATAGGGATTTTGAATTCCTACATTATTATACACATGAAAAGAGAAAAGCATACTCTCCAAGGGTAAATATTGTTGGATCTGAATAAGAAGAAGATGAACATGACCTAGAAATTCCACCAGATGTGGGAGAAAATATGATGATCAAAAGGATGATGATTTCTCCAAGTATATCAAGGGGGATGCATGGATACGTAAAAATATCTTAAGAAAAGATGCACTTCAGAAGGAAAGGTATGTAATGTTATTATTGATGGTGGTAGTTGTGAGAACATGGTTTTAAATGAGATGGTTGAGAAACTAGGTCTGCATTGTGAGAAGAATCCTAACCCTTACCATATTGCATGGTTTAAGAAGGGTAATGAAGTTACTATTGATAAGAGATGTTTAATAAGTTTTTCTATTGGGAAAATTTATAAGGATGAGATTTGGTGTGATGTTATTCCTATGGATGTATGTCATATGCTGCTAGGAAGACCATGGCAATTTGATAGGAAATTTATTCATGATGTGGGAAATAATACTTACACTTTCTAGAAGGATGACACAAAAATATTTTTGCTACCTCTTAAGGAAGAGGGGAAGGATGAAAATATGATTTCTACAAAATAAATTTTGAAGGAGGAAAAGGCAATTAGGTTTAGTTATGCACTGGTCCCAAATAAGGATGAACTTGCAAGTACACGAATACCAGTAGAAGTAACAAAATGAATAGAATAATTTTCTGATGTTATTCCCGATGAGCTACCGGATGGATTACCACCCAAAAGAGATATTCAAAACCATATTTATTTGATCCCAGGTTCTTCACTCCAAAATCAAGTGGCTTATAAGATGAGCTTGACATTGCACACGGAATTGAATAAGCAAGTGGCGAGCTCGTGAGAAAGGGAGTAGTAAGGGAGAGCATGAGTTCTTGTGCAACCTCAAATTTATTAACTCCAAAGAAGGATGGAACATGTAGAATGTGCACAGATAACAGAGCAATCAATAAAATTACAATCAAGTATAGGTTCCCAATACCTCGCCTTGATGATATGATGGATGTGCTTTCTAGATCTAGGTATTTCACAAAGATTGATCTTCGAAGTGGTTACCATCAGATTCAAATCAGAGAAGGAGATGAGTGGAAAACAACATTCAAGATAGGGAATGGATTATATGAGTGGATGGTGATGTCATTCAGGTTATCTAATGCACCTAACACTTTTATGAGGTTGATGAACACTATGTTGCGGGAGTACAATGGTAAGTTTGTTGTGGTTTATTTTGATGATATCTTGATTTTTAGTAAAACTAAAGAAGAGAATTTGAGGCATCTGAGGGTGATATTTGAAGTGTTAAGGAAAGATAAGCTCTATGCAAATATGAATAAGTGCACATTTATGCAAGAGAGTTTGGTATTTTTGGTTTTATTATTTCAGTAGATGGGGTACAGATGGACTCGGAGAAGATAAAAGAAATTATTGAATGGCCTACTCCATGGAGTATAACAGAGGTAAGAATCTTTCATGGTTTAGCAACATTTTACAAAAAAATATTAAAAATTTCAGCAGTATTGTAGCACCTATAATAGATTACACAAAAGGAAGGGAGTTTTTGTGGAAAAAGGCGGCTAAGGATAACTTCCAGTTCTTGAAGAAGAAGGTGACAGAGGCACCTATTTTGCACTATCGTATTTTGATAAAGTGTTTGAGGTTGATTGTGACTCCTCACATGTGGGTATTGATGTTGTCCTAAATCGAGGTGAAAGCCGATAGATTTATTTAGTGAGAAAATGAATTAGGCAATAAATAACTACTCGCTTATAATGCAAAATTTTAAGCAATTGTACAAACATTGAGGCATTAGAGGCATTACTTAGTGCCTAAGGATTTTGTGTTATTTACAGACCACATAGCCCTGAAATATGTGAATACATAAAATAAGTTGAATAGTAGGCATGCAAAGTGGGTATCATTTTTGTAGGGTTATAATTTTCTCTAAAGCATAAATCAGGAAAATAGAATCAAGTTACGGATGCATTGAGTAGGCATGTGACTCTATTTACAACTATGGAAAATGAGGTGGTTGGTTTTGAAGCAATAAAGGATTTGTATTCTTCTGATCCTAATTTCAATAATATTGTTGAAAGGTTAAGTCGTCCATTTTCAGACAATGCATGTGATTTCTAGGATGAGTAACTTTTACATGATGGCTATCTATTCAAGGGATGTCAACTATGTATTCTAGTTGGGTCTATGAGAGAGAATATTGTGAAAGAGTTGCATAACAGAGGATTGGTTGGGCATTTTGGTAAGGATAAGATGATAGCCTTGGTAGCAGAGAAATACTATTGGCCAAAGCTAAAAAGAGATGTGATAAGATATGTGGAGAGGTGTCAAATTTTCCAAGTCTTGAAAGGCCATGCACAAAATATAGGGTTGTATATGTCATTATCTCTGTTCCCAAAGGGCCATGGATAGATTTGAGTATGGATTTCATTTGGGATTACCAAAAACACAATGAGGTAATGACTCAATTTTTGTGGTTGTTGATAGGTTTTCTAAGATGGTTCATTTTATTTCCTACAAGAAAACTAGTGATGTGACAGGAGTAGCATATTTGTTTTTCAGAGAAGTTGTTCATTTGCATGGTGTTCCAAAAACCATTACTTCAGATAGGGACACAAGGTTCTTAAGTCACTTCTGGAGGACTTTATGGAAGAATTTGGGAACTAAAATATAGTTCAGTAGTGCCTATCATCCTCATACAAATGGGAAAACAAAGGCGGTAAATAGGATTTTGGGAAACCTGCTAAGGTGTATAGTTGGGAAAAAGCCAAAACAATGGGACTTAGAATTACCATGTTTGAGTTTTCTAATAATAGCTCCGTATATAGATCCACGGGAAATTTTCCATTTTCTATTATGTATGGGAGTAATCCAAATGGGGTGTTATATTTGGTATAACTCGAGTTGATGGCAAAGTCAAGGATGATGCACAAGCATTTGTCGAACATATACAAAAATTGCAGCAAGAAGTGCGAGAAGAAGTTATAGAACAACACCGAGAAGTATAAGGAAATAGAAGATGGGAAAAAATGGAGAAATGTATTTATAGTGGGTGAGTTATTTATGGTATACTGCGGAAGGGAAGGTTTCCAAAAGTAACCTATAACAAGGAAAAGAACAAGAAGATTTGTCCTTGCAAAATCATGTAAAAAATAAATGATAATGCTTATGAGGTAGAATTGCCAGGGGAATTTTGATATTTATCCAAAGTGTTTAATGTTTAAAACTTATATTATTTTCATAGGGATGGTGTATAAGGGGTGTTATTGACAATTTAGTAGATTGGAGGAAATAGGTTTCGGTGAAGAAGAAAGAAGAATTGGATTAGATTCTAGACAAGAAAACATTGACACACGCGACATGGGAAATACAACAAATATTTGGTACATTGGAAAGGATTGGAAAAAGAGGACAATACATGGATCAAAGAGTGGTATATTAAGAAGATGGATGCGAGATAGATATTAGAAATTTGAAGAAAACTTGCAAGAGCTACATTTTTTTTTTCAAGCGGGGAGTATGTTGTGATAAAATTAGCATGAACTTGAAAAGGTCATGACTTGTGCTCCAAGTGTCTCGATTGGGTCTTTTTTTTTTTGAAACCTCCTGTTTTTGACGAGATGAACGCATTGGTCAACCAACCTTGCTATTTAGAACATGTTTTGCCACATTTTTAGGCCTGAATTCCACCATGTGAGGGCAAAAATTAAGATTTAATTTGCAATTCAGTTTTTTCCTATTTTAGTGCATTAGTTAATGTTAGTTTCTTAGATGCATTGTGAGTTGAAAATTTGTAAATTTATCTAATTTAGGCATCTAGAAGATGCATGGAAATTTTGGGCCCGTATGAATAAGCATGTGAACTTACTAAGATTAGCAAGTTCTAGTAAACTACTAAAAATAGTAATTTTCACCACCTAGAGTAGATTTAGTCAAAGTTAGAGTTTTCTTGGCAACTCAAGTTGGGAGTTGTTTTCCTATTTAGGAAACATTGTAGTTCATGATACAATAATGAAGAAGGAGATTTATTTTTTTTGGAGTTCAAATTATTTTTAGTATATTGAGTGTGTTTAGATTTTGGTTACATTAGACAATAAGGTTGTTGTCGTGTGACAAAAACTTGTTATCACGCAATATAAACCTTGTTGTCACACGAAAATAAATTTATTATCACACCAAAAAAAAAAATTTATCGCATGACAACAAAATTTTTGTCGCACCATGTGCATGACTTGAAAATGAAAGCTTCTGTTAGGTGAAAATTTTGCACACACACCCCAAAAAATTCACATGTTTCACAAAAGTGGTTTTGGGGATATTCGGCAGGAATATTCCACCTTAGATTTCCCATAGGTCTCTTAAAATGAACCCTAACACTCCTCTATGGATTTATCATTAGAAAATGCACCGTATGAGTAATACGTAAGGATGGTAACAAAATTCCATAGGTAGTACAACCTCCATGCCAAACACCAACTGCAATGGTGTGGAATTGTTCAACTGTTTGTAGGTTGTTCTATATGCCCAAAGTACAATTGATAATTTATCATCCGGTCATTTCATTTAACGTCACATATCTTTGTTAGTGTTTGTCTTAAGATCTTGTTGAAATCATCAACAATGTCATATGCTTGAGGGTGATAAGGAATAGTCTTATGGTATGCCACCATAAACTATGCTGATAAAATTATGATTATATCATTCAAGAAATGAGTTCCTCTATCATTTATCAAGATCAAAGGGCATTTATGCCTATTGATAATATTCTCCCAAAGGAACCTTGCTATTGTAGCTATTGTGTAATATTTTATAGGCACAACCTCTACCCACCTTTTCAAGTAGTTAGTACATGTAATAATGTAGCACACCCCAATCCTACGTGTGAGTGGTGCAATAGGTCCTACAAAATCAATATCCCACTTCTCAAATGATTTCACACTTGTTATGGGTCATAAAGGCATTTCATCTCTACTCACAAGCTTGCCAAGTCACTGACAATGATCACATGCTTTGACATAAGCCTTGGTATCCTTGTACAATGTCTCCCACCATAAGCCAGCTAGAAGGATCTTGCACATAGTCACATATCCTGCATAATGTCCTCTTACAATACCTCCATGAGATTCCTCTATAATGGCTTCACGCTCATGCTCTATAACACACCTCATTAGGGCCCATTTTATACAGGTCTCCTCCAATGAGTTGTTATGGTGTGGCTCAAATAATAAGCCACTTCTTTTCCAATGTTTTCATCCCCTTTAGTGCAAATCCAGTGCAAAAGAATACAACTATGTCCTCCAAATCTATCGGCACCCAGTTTAACCTAGACAACTATGCATCAGGCATAGTGTCCTCAATACTCTGCATGTCTTCTTCAGAATTAATCCTTGATAAATGATCAGGTCAAAGATTTCTCTTACCTATCTTGACAAATATAAAATCAAATTCTTGAAAAAGGAGTATCCACTTTCGATAGATGCGCCTTGCAAAACATGTTTATTGATCAAGTACTTTAATGTCATATGATCTGTGTAAAATATGAATGGTGTTTTCAATAAGCACTGTCAAAATTTGTGAAGCACGTAGATCATGTAAAATGCCTCGCACTCTATCATTATATAATGATTCTCTATTGGTATCAACTTCCTACTTGCAAATCATATGGGATGATCCACATTACCCTCTTATGGTTATGTCAATATTGTGTCGATCACCATGTCAGAAGCATCAACATGTACATGAAAAGGTTTTTTCCAAGAATGAAAATTTAGGATAGGAACAATAGTCAATATTTCCTTTAAAGTCTCAAATGCCTACTATTGCGTGTCACCCCAATAAAAATTTACTTTGGCCTTGAGAAATTCTTCCAGGGGCACATCAATCTTAGCATATCCTTTGATAAAATTCTTGTATTAACCAGTATGCCCTAAGAATTTGCAAACTTCAAATTGATTTGTAGGTTCTTCTAATCCCAAAATAACTGGTATGTTAGTTGGATCTACCAATAATCCATCTTTGCAAATGATGTGCCCAAGAAAAGTGCCAAAAGGTGTAGCAAAGATACACTTATTGATGATAAGAGAGATTCTTAGTTATCTGTACCTCTCGAACATGAGGCTTGGATTATCACGCAGTGATCCTTGACAAGCCCATAGATAATCTAATCATTTAGATAGACCTATAAAAACATATGCATGAAGTCATGAAATGTCTCGCACAAATATGCATGATAACACACATGGAACATTCTTTAATCCAAAGGGCATAATATTTTATGCAAAGCTTCCCCATTTGGTGGTGAAGGTTTTCCTTTCCGATCTTCACACGCAATGCACACTGGTGATATCTTGAGAACCCATATGTGAAATATTAGATCTCACACCCTACAAATCCCTCAAGGATATCCTCTATGAATGACGTAGGAAAAGGATCTATGACACATGAGGCATTAAGTTCCCTATAATCTACAAAAATCTTGATTCTCCGATCCTTCTTGATGTTGATCACCATGGGATTAACCCACTTTGATTCCTCAATTGGTTTAATGATTCCAAACTTAAGAATTTTATCAATCTCTTCTTTCACCTTCACGTGTAAGTTCAGGTTCATCCTATAAGGCCTCTTCCGAATAGGACATGCACCTTCTTTCATCTTAATATTCATCTCACCCAATGAGGGATGCACACATTTCAACTCATGATAGCATCTTGGAAACAAATCCTTGAAGTTGCGCAAGATCTCAATGATATTTTTTGCCTCTTGTTCGACCAATAGTTCCAATGATAGCCTCCTTAGGCACATTCTCAGTGATAATATTGACCTTATTTTTCTTCATAGGAGCATGGTATGCACACACCTTTTCATCCGCAAAGTATATTACCTCACGAAAGTACCCTTTGTATGGCTAATATCTAGGTTCTCCACTTCTTCATCATCAATAAGGTATACTAGCTTCCCTTTTTATTTTTCTTTCTAAGTGTGGCTCAATTACATCTCTTTTTCTCTAGCGTATCTTCTCATGCCTCAGTAATTAGGCTCCCAAGTAATTGCAGCATGAGATCCTATAATTTTTGTGTTACCCTCTAGCATGATGCATCTCATAATCTATAAATCCTCATATACAAGTGGCTTATTAGAAAAATAATCAAAGGTATGAACAATACCTTCAGTCATTTTTTGAGCCAACTTGTAGTCTCTCATTTTAACTTAGCATGGACATACCATGTGCGTACATGTCTACGCATGGTGGAATAGAATTTATGTACCCAAAGGGATGGTGGTAAATCCTCTTGGCCTTACGCCTATGTATCTCATAGTTAAGGACATGTAATAAAGTCAGAATCTTCCCATCATACTCATGTATAAGGGTAGGCACATTATTTTAGGTAAACCTTGTTGAAAATGTGATTCTCACTTCTCACCATCCCAACAAGTTATCCCTATGTGTTTCCCATCAAGTGCGATATTGTTCCACACAAAATATAGACCAACATATTCATTCTATCACCCTCATTCGGCCACTAGTTCTCCATGGCGTGTAAGAATGAATCAAGATTCTCCTCACTAGCATACTTTAGGAACTAAAATATGCCCAAGTTCCTAACCATGTACAATGTGATCATTCGGAGACTCTTACTTTAACCTCACACCTAACCATTTCATACATGTCATGGTCCCAATTGTCACATAAAATTATAGTAATGTCAGCGATGAAGATGCGCATCTTTCCATTATAGTACACCTTCTTTAGATGGTTCCACATTCTCATGGTCGCACATTATTTGTGCATAAATTTTATTAAGCTCTTATTCACTCAAAGGTTCAATGTACATCATAACCTTCCCATCATCAAGGGGTATGACCATGCACTCCTCCTTTTATCAAAGCTGATATACCTCTTGTTGAATTGCAAGTTTGCATTGTTTGCATAACACTTTGGACATCTAAGTAGTGCTAGGAAGTTAGCTACCTCAGCCAAATCCAAAACTTCAAAATCCCTAGAGTAAACTTAGCTCCTTGAATGGTAATTGAAGCATCCTTTAACACCCCAATAGGAATGGCCCTTGTCTTATTCGCCATATAAAACACATTGGAAGATGGATGCAATGGTGGTCTCCCCATCTGGTTCCATGCATCCAAAGTCAAGATATTCACCTCGGTGTACGTGTCAATAAGAATATTACTCACCAGTCAACCTTAAATAACTACATCCAAAGTGTGATTTCCTTGTCATAATCATGGTTTTGTGGTAGTAAATTCACATGAATTATCTAATGTTCGTGCTCAAATCCTACTTGTCGTACCTTGTCATGTAACTATTTTCCTAAAGAATGGGATAATATTCTCATGCCATATCACCTTACACACCTCCTTTAGATCATCTACATTTTTTCTGTGGGAGCTCACTATTCTTCACACGTTCCCTTTCGAATGCATGTTCCTTCAGAAATGGATCTCACTCTATAAATATTTGATCACTCTCATGGTCTCTTGATACAACTCCTTATGACGAGAAGCATCTAGATACTTGACATGCATAACCTCTTCTATCTTGATGAGAGTTTTTCTTTAAGAGGTTCATGTGTGTGTGATTCTTCTACACAAGTATTCACTAAAATGGGTTGTAAATATAGATCGGGAATATTATATAACATCCATTGGTCATTCTTTATGACGTTGCACCTATTGGTGCTTAGATTTGTCTCGCCCCATTTGCCATTATTTTCCCTTTGTCTGCGTGTTACGAAACATTTTTTTCTTTCGATGTGGGTGTCTTGAGAGATTCTACCTCCATTTTAAATTCCTCGAGTTGTTTGCAAAATCCATTTTCATGTCCCTCCTTGAAGGAGTCTTCGAGCTTGCCTTGTTTTTTCCCTAAAATTTTCAAACTTTGCGGGATTTGCCATTTTTCCCCCGACCATAGAAGCTCGAAAATAATCAATTTATATCTGTATGCCTTTGAAAATCCAAATCCATGGTCAAAAGATGCTTAGAACCATGATTCACTTGGTTTTTTTTTCGAGAAATTTTTATCCTTAGTGAAAAATCGGAGTTTCTAGACATGAATGGTGAATTTCTATGTTTTTGACGGTCTGACGGGTCTCTTTTTCCTGTCAAAGTTATTCCTCATCATTCGGTGGCCACGTGGCTTCATTTTTTTGGTTAGAGGATGGTGTTCAAATGCTTTAACTAATCACGTTTTTTTTTTTTAGCAAAAGGGAAAATTTGGTCCCGTAGCTTGGCTCAAATCTAATTGGTTCTTTTGGTGCTTACATGGCTTCTTCTGATTGGATGGGGCATGGTGAGTTTTTTTTTCAGCTTGTTCTTTTGTCTACTTTAGAAAAAAATTTGAACCTACTCAGTAGCCTGCCAGAGCTTTGATTAAAGAAAATCTTAAGTGGCAGGGAAAAAGTCTTACGTTAACCCCACAGAAGGACATGTGGCAAAGCTAATGGCGGAGATGTGGGCCTTCGGAGGAAAGTTGGATTTTTTTCCCCTTGTCATCAAAGGGATTAAAATCTCAAAACGGCCCATGGACTGATGGGGAAAGGTCAAAGCTTGCTTGATCAATAAAGAAGTGTGGAATTTCGGAGGAAAATTGGAAAATTTTCCTTTTGTGGAAAAAGGGAGTTAAATGAGATAATGCAAGCATGGTTCCGTTGGGACCCACAATGGGACACGTGTCAGGCTCATTTCTTGAGGGTGGAGGTGTGGAGAAAAATGTGAATTTTCTACATTTTTTCAAAGGTAAGAAGAAAAAGGGGACCCATTTTTTCAAATTGTTTTTCCGCCCATTTTATGCGGATTCGATCAAGTTTGTGAAGGGGCATATCTTTTGACTCGAGCTCAAAATATTGTAAATCGACCTTTGTTGGAAAGCTCTGGACCTCCATTACACCATGGGAGCATAAAATATTACTTCAATAGGCCTTGATGGGTGAAAAAATAAAAATGGCTTTCATGCCATTAAAGTGGATTTGGTTGCTTCACTACCCATTTTTGATATTATTTGCCATTCTTCCTCCTCTAATATGCCAAAGCAAGCATGGAGGATATAAAAAAGAAAAATTTTAGATTGTGGATAGATTTGCAGGAGCATTAATGACTAGTGGTTGATCTATCATTAGATTTTCCTTTTTCCTCCGTTTTGGTCACTTTTGATATAAATACAATGACTTTGCTCTTGGTGAGGGGTTGGAGGTTGAATTTTGGAGTGTTAGAGGTCATAACTGATTTTCTAAAAATCTTGATAGATCCCATCCTTTTGAGGGACTGTTTGAGAAACATGTAGGTCTCTTTTATGTTAAACTTGATCATGTCGAGGTGGTTGTGAGTGTACAACCATTGACAAGCTCGAGACTATTCTAGAACTTTCCCTTGCTTTGATAAGTTTAATCAAATTTGAGTTATTCTATTTTGACTACGAGCAATTAGTGTCGATTTGTTTAGAATGTATGCAAATAGTTTTATTCGTTCCTATTGCAATCTTATACTATTTTTTTAAATCACACAAGATCTTGTCCTTGTGATGGTTTAATGGTATTTGCAATTTCATCTCAAGAAGAGCC
This sequence comes from Taxus wallichiana var. yunnanensis, assembly GCA_018340775.1. Lineage (NCBI taxonomy): Eukaryota > Viridiplantae > Streptophyta > Pinopsida > Cupressales > Taxaceae > Taxus > Taxus wallichiana. The sequence continues at coordinate 327,412,175 of CM031240.1, read as the reverse complement.
TTCATCTTGGATGAGATAAACGAATCTAAAATAAATTCACTTTGTCATTTGTTGATAAAGATTTTATATAAGTCTTTGGGTGTACCTTAGGTGTGGTTAATCAAAAATTATAGTGTTTAATTGAGTCTTCTAAATTCGAGCCTTCGTATTGGAGTCTTAAAGATTATGTGAAAACGTGTTGATCTAGACCTCCATTGAAGCACACCTTCTTACGGTTGAAGGAACGTCTTGACTGCTTCAAGCTTTTGTTGTGTAGTTGTTCATTATTGTAAAGTCCCTCCAAAGATCTAGTATAATCAACTTTATCCTACTTCACCTCCCACCAAAATTCAATTACAAACAATTAATCATACCCATACTACCCCTGTTTTCATGTATGTAAACAAATGCATAATTTTTACCATCAAAACATGTAGAAACAATCAGAGTTTTCATTTTCTTTAGTAACCTCGAACCTTGCTTAGAAAATATCTCCGTAATTTGGAGTGACAACTCATGAGAGTTAGGTTTTGTTGCGGTGATCATATTTTCTTCAAGGTATTCTTAATAATCTCACAAGGAAGGATATCTCCATCTCCTCCATAAACAACAAGCTACAAAAAGGGTCCTCTCACCCGGTTAAAAGGCACAACTATAAAGTAATGAGGATAGGTCAAATCCTCTTGAGGGTGCTACTCGTTTCTCCACATCTCGAGTGACAAAGAGCAAGTGTATTTCATCCCGACTACTAAACGACACACTATATGCTTTGCTTGTCTTTAAGTTTATTTCCGGACTGTGATGTTGCTCGGCTTACGAGGGAGAATCAATTTGGGTACCAACACTTTATTGGCACCATTGCAGTGATGCTTTGAAGAATTTAAAGTTTTCCAAACCCTGGTAATGTTTCTTGTAGTTCTGTGTGCAAATACATTTTGAAAACATCATTCTCTGATTAGATTTGTAAGGATTGAACAAAGTTATAGGTTCCAATTTTTCCATAGTTATTGTACTAGTTTTACCTCACCATTGATAAATTTGGGTGAAGGAAGGTTTGATTTATAAAGCTTTGCATGATCTATAGTGTTGATAGATATTTGATAGATTATTTTAGTGCATTTAGACAACTAGGGTGAAAATCATTAGTGGCGACTCTGAGTTCATTTGATTTTGATAAATGCCAGTGTCTTAACCTCTGTCAATTGAAAATTTGTTACTAATCTTTGCAAAGTTGGAAGGAAGAAGATATTTCTTCACCGCGGACCCTAGTAGAAGGTTGTTTCTAGAGTTTGGAAAGTCTAATTCAGAAGGAAGAATAATTTGGAAGGTTGTTGGAGATCAAACCTCAAGAAAAGAGGTTTCCATTTGTGAAAATGATTGACATGTGATTGAAGATTGCAATGCTTCCTCAATTGCTTCTAAATCAGGTAGTCTCTTTGTAAATCCAAATTCTCCATCTGGAGAGGGGCCTTCTCATTCTACCCCTGTATTTTCTAAATTTGATAGTGTCTCGCCATGAAAAGGAGCCCTTGGGGATTATCATTCGAAAATTGTATCCTGTACCACATAGACCCCTCACTCCTCATCACTTTTTTTTCTCTATAAGATCACCGCCTCAAAATAATATGGCTCAGCCTCCACTTTGAGACCTCCATTTGTCATTAATACTTTTGGTCCCATTAGTTTTAGAGGTATGGCTAGCTATCCAAATGTTGTGCCACAGGATGTAAGAAATAGATTACCAAAGTTTCAAGGAAATAATGTAATAAGCGGTGATCAAAGACTTGAAACTCTTTTGTCAATATGATGGAGGATTTTGAAATAGAGTTTGAAGATGTGTACATTAAATTGTTTATTCATACATTAGAGGAGGATGCAAGGACCTGATATAAATATTTTCCGATAACTCTATTGATTCTTGGATTGAAATGAAGAATGCATTTAGATTGTACTATGGTGATAGAAATGACCCTAGGTTTCTTACATGGAATTTGAAAACATCAAGAAGAATCTTAATGAGTCAAGTACATGATTTCAACACAAGGTTTAACAAGACCTTGAGGAGATTTTCTATTACCTTAAGGCCATGTGATGAGTCATGTTTGATCAAATATTAAGATGCATTTGATAAAATGTCTGCTTACTACTTGAGGGATAAAAACCCTACTAATTTGAGGCAGGAATTCACCATGGCTCTTCAAATTGAGAACAACATCAAGGAAATTGGAAAGCCTCAAAAAGGGAGGGTGTAAAACTAATTAACCTCAAAATCCTCAAACAACTAAAAATTTGCTGATTTGGAAGAAGTTGTGAAAAATTGGCGGGGGCTATTAAAGAATATCATACAAATTAGCTTGGGTGGAAAAAGGGATTGGGCGAGTTCGCAAGGTCAACACAAACAACAGGGGCTAAGATATGTTTAAAAATCACCAAAGATCGATGATAGAGGCAAGGGACTTGTTGGATTTAGAAAGGCAAAGTCCCAGGCTAGGGAAAATAGAATGGTGCTTGATCCTTTGGCTGCTAGAGTTGGTGTTATGGAGGATACAAATTTCATTGATTGGTGTGACAGATGTTTCATGCCCCATGCTCCATGTGAGGAATATTAGCAAGAAGAAGAGGAAGTTGGTGATGATATTGATGATGATGCATGCATGATGGAGATACTTGTAAGTTTTCCAAGGGAAGTAACTTCAATTGAGGTAATAAGTGCTAGAACTATTTTTTGGGGATTGCATCCACCGGGTACCTCTTCTTCCTCCCTCTCATACTTTAAAAGTAGACACTATACAATCTTTTGAATTTCCCACTAATGATTTTGAATACTTGAGGGCATTAATGATTGAAAAGTATGATGGAGGAGTTCCTTCAAAAGAAGATAGGTAACTATTAATGAATGTTGTAGTTGCCCAAGAAAAGGAGCACAATACCAGAAGTAAAGCTACCAAGGGGCCACAAGCCAAGTCAAAATTTCCATTGCTTACCAAAGAAACCCCAAAGAAAAATGCATCCGAAAAAGAGCTTGCTTCCTAAGAAAAACATGTGTTTCTCCCCATGCCCAAACTGAAAATAATCCCATTCCATCGATGAATTTTCCAATCTTTCTCCTAAGTCGCTTTACCCAAATTTTTTTCAATATGACATTTCCCAAGTTTTGAGTCAAATCAAAATTCGTGTCCTACTTTTTGAGCTGCTTAGGATCCCCGAGCACAAGAAGAGAGTTTTGAATACTTAGGATTCAAAGAGGAAGAGATCACACATGACATGATATGTAAAAAGGTTGGGATTTCCCTTATTGTTGAAGTGTTGGAAGAGCTAAGGGTTAACCACCGGAGGTTTATTTAGGAACTTATTTGGTTAAATACCGGTTGAATGTGGATCCATTCTTCACTACCCTAGTTATCAAAGACAAGTTGTTACATAATTGTATGTTTGATTTTGGAGCTTCATGTAATGTCATGCCTCTTGAGCTCATGAATGAATTAGGTATCAAAGTAACGATACCATATGGTAAGTTCACTACCATGGACTCTAGAGAGGTGTCGGTGGTGGGATGTGTCAAATATCTGGTTGTGTAACTTGAACCTTATCTTGGAAGGAACTTAAAAATTGATGTGGTGATTGTTAAGCCGCCTGCCAAGTGGGGGATGTTGTTGTTAAGAAAGTGGGAAGTAAGTGTTGGTGGTAGTGTGCAAATGGACATGTCTTATGCCACTATCCCCATTCAAGGAAACTTGATGAAATTATATGGAGAGAAGAAGATGTTGCACTTGATCAAGACCCAAGTAATGCATCTTATGAAGTTTTGCAAGAGATGTTGATCTTAACAACTTTGTGAGTTTTTGGATTTCGGGAGTATGAAAGTGTTGAAATCAAAGCTCCTAAGTATGTTGTTTTTCTAGGAATTTGGTCTATGATTCAGCCTTGAAAAATGTTAAAGAATTTGTCTTAAACATAATGGAGGAGCTTCGATAAAATGGATGGTTTACTGGTGAGCAGAGAGAAGAAAACGAGGTATATTTCTAGTTGATGAAAAAATATCGAACCTCTTGGCATGGTCATATCCAAGATGGCAGGTGCTTGAAATTTTTCCTTGATTGTTTTCTCTAAATCAGGGTAAACATCTTTTGTATAGTGTATAGTTTGTTGGTTTGTTTTTGTCTTTCATGTTCTTGTTCGTTACGGCCCCAAATGGCCTATTTTTGTTAGTTTCTCTATTCATTTTGAGTGGATGGTCCTATTTTTTTACTCTGCAAGCTGAATCCTTTATCCAATGGATATTTTGGCACTTGGTCTACCTTTTTTCTTATGGCACTCGTAGGGAGTGCCCATCCCAGTCGGAGCCGATGTTGGTGCTCAGATTTTTCTTGCCCCATTTGCCATTATTTTCCCTTTATCTGCTTGTTCTGAAACATTTTGTCTTTCGATGTTGGGGTCCCGAGAACTTATACCTCCATTTGAAATGCCTCGAGTTGTTTGTAAAATCCATTGTCATGTCCCTCCTTGAAGGAGTCTCCGAGCTTGCCTTGTTTTTTCCCTAAATTTTTCAAAATCCGCAGGCTTTGTCATTTTTCCCATTTTTCCCCGACCATGGAAGCTTGAAAATGATCAATTTATATTTGTATGCCTTTGAAAATCCAAATCCATGGTCGAAAGATGCTCGGAACCATGATTCACTTGGTTTTGTTTCAAGAAATTTTCATCCTTAGCGGAAAAAATCAGGTTCTGGACATGAATGGTGAATTTCTATGTTTTTGACGGTCTGACGGGTGTCTTTTTCCTGTCAAAGTTATTCCTCAAAGATTCGGCAGCCACGTGGCTTCTTTTTTTGGTCGGGGATGGTGAGCGAATGCTTTAACTTATCGTTTTTGCTTTTTTGGCAAAAGGGAAAATTTGGTCCCGTAGCTCCACTCAAATCTGATTGGTTCTTTTAGTGCTTAAGTGGCTTCTTCTGATTGGATGGGGCATGACGGGTTTGTTTTTACAACTTTTTATTTTGGATACTTTGGAAAAAAATTGAACCCACCCCGTGGCCCCCAAAGCATTTGATTAAAGTAAATTTTAAGTGGCAGGGAAAAAGTCTTACTTTGACCCCACGAAGGACGCGTGTGGCAAAGCTAATGGCGAGAGCGTTGGCCTTTAGAGGAAAGTTGGATTTTTTCCCCTTGTCATGAATGGGATTAAAATATCAAAATGGCCCGTGGGCCCGATGGGGAAAGGTCAAAGCTTGCTCCAGTCAACGGTGGAAGTGCGGACTTTCAGAGGAAAATTGGAAATTTTTCCTTTTGTGGAAAAAGGGAGTTAAATGTGAAAAGGCAAGCGTGGTTCCACTTTGGGACCCAAAATGAGACATTTGTCAAGCTAATTTCTCAAGGGTGGAGGTGCGGAGAAAATTTGAATTTTCTACATTTTTTCAAACTGTTTTCCCGCCCATCTATCTGATTTGATACTGTTTGCGAAGGGGCATATGTTTCGACTTACTGGCTCAAAATATTGCAAATCGACACCGTTGGAAAGCTCTAGACCTCCACTACACCATGGGAGCATAAAATATTACTTTCAACAGGCCTTGATGGGTGAAAAACTAAAAAGCAGATTTCATGCCATTAAAGTGGATATTGTTGCTTCCACTACCCATTTTTGATATTATTTGCCATTCTTCCTTCTCTAATATGCCAAAGAAAACATGGAGGATATAAAAAGAATTTTTTTAGATTGTGGACAGATTTGCAGGAGCATTAACAAGCGGTGTTTGATCTGTCTTCAGATTTTCATTTCTCCTCTTTTTGGTCACTGATATAAATACAAGAGCTCTGCTCTTGGTGAGGGGTTAGAGGTTGAATGTTGGAGTGTTAGAGGTCAAAACTGATTTTCTAAAAATATTGATAGAGCCCGTCCTTTTGAGGGAATATTTGAGAAACTGTAGGTCTCTTTTGTGTTAAACTTGATTGTGTCAAGGTGGTTGCGAGTGTACAACCATTGACAAGCTCTGAGACTATTCTAGGAACTTTCCCCTGCTTGATAAGTTTAATCAAATTTGAGTTATTCTATGTTGACTCTAAGAAATTAGTGTCTAATTTGTTAAGAATGTATACAAATAGTTTTATTCGTTCCTATTGCAATCTTATACTATTTTTTTGTGAAATCACACAGGATCTCATCCTTGTGACAGTTTAATGGTATTTGCAATTTCATCTCAAGAAGAACCTTCATCTTGGATGAGATAAACGAATCTAAAATCAGTTCACTATCATTTTTGATAAATATTGTCTATAATTCTTTGGTTGTACCTTAGGTGTGGTTAATTAGAAATTATAGTTTTTAATTGAGTCTTCTAAATTCAAGCCTTCGTATTGGAGTCTTAAAGATTATGTGAAAACGTGTTGATACGGACCTCCATTGAATCACACCTTCGGTTGAAGGAGCGTCTTGACTATTACGAAGTTTTCTATTGTGAAGTTGATCATTATTGTAAATTCCCTCCAAATATTTGGTCTAATCAACTTTATCTGCTTCACCTCCCACCAAAAATTCACTTAAAAACAATTAATCATACCCATACTACCCCTGTTTTCATGTATGTAAACAAATGCATAATTTTTACCATCAAAACATGCAAAAAAAAATCAGGTTTTCATTATCTTTAGTGGCTTGAACCTTTCTTAGAAAATATCTCCATTATCTAGTGTGACAACTCGTGAAAGTTAGGTTTTGTTGTATTGATCATATTTTCTTCAAGGTCTTCTTAATAATCTCACAAGGAAGGATATCTCCATCTCCTCCACAAACAACAAGATACAAAAAGAGTCCTCTCACCCTGGTTGAAAGGCACAACCATAAAGTAGTGAGGATAGGTCAAATCCTCTTGAGGGTGCTACCCATTTCTCCACATATGATTGACAAAAAAACAAAGTGTATTTCATCCCCAACTATTAAACGACACACTATATGCTCTAATTGTCTTTAAGTTTCTGCCAAACCTGTGATGTTGCTCAACTTCTAAGGGAGGATCAATTTGGATACCAACAACACCTTGATCATTCATGCACATTTTCCCTTCTTTTTTTCTTACACATACTCTCATAAAGATCGGGCAGTCCTCAACCTTATGTTGTTTTCCATAGTAAGTGCATACTTGATTCTAGGGTCACTCGCGTTGGTAATGATCTAGGGACCCACAAGTGTAACATGCCCTACACATAAATATTCCTCTAACACCACATCCTCTACTCCTATATCCATCATGGAACCCACCTTCATTATTGCACCCTTATATAGGTTGGGATTCCTGCACTTGAGAGCTACTTGCCATGAGTGGTCTTTCGTAATCCAGTCTCGCATGCCTCATGAATTTTGTCTATCAACTAGAAATATTTAGTATCATGGGTGTGCATGTCACAAATCTTACAATACATAGAGATTCTCTTCATAATTACGCATTGTAAGAGGAGTAATTCCGGACATAGTGATTTTTTTGAAAATCTCAAAAGATTGTAACAATTTGTCACATAGTCTTGCAAAAATTGCTATCCTTTATATGTCCTTCAAGATCATAATCAATGCACTACAATCCACTACATGTCTCATGCATTGAATTTCTAGAAAGCTTCTCCAACTATTTAGCCATATTTTTATATTTGCCTCCGAAATATGCTAACTCCAGTTCGGCACTCCTAACCACTTCAATGCGTAGAGATGCTTCCAACTCCTGCGCGGATCTGAATATGTCTTATGTGATAAACCCCTTCAAAATTAAGACAAAAATCTACAAAAATCCATTGGGAATGTTGAATCTAATGAATACCATAAGATAATTTGGACAAGAGAGTTTTAAGCCGCACATCATACCCACTCACACTTTCGGACATGCCCTTCTTGATATCCTTTAGCATACTATGTGTGTGCCCTTGAAGTGTAGTGGCAAATTTACTTGCCTTTCAATCAGGAGTTGTAATCCTATTTTCTCTCCATAGAAATTCACACTCGTGTACATGTTCATTTACATCCTTCACACCTATATAATCTGGCGAGTTAAGTACCATCTCAAAGTTGACTTGAGGTGTATTTTGCGGTGGTTGTTGAGATAATGTTTGATCTGGATGATTCGGTGGTGGATATTGGGGTAGTTGCTTTGGTGGAAGACCCTACCACGTGTTAGGACCAAACCCAAATCCAGATCCTCCACCAAGATTCCCTCTGCATGGTGGTTTACCTAAACCTCTCAATCCTCCCACTTGTGACCTATGGTATTGGAGATGAAATCCCTTGTGTCTCGGCTATTGTGTTGAATTGGACACTCATTTTCTATGTTGGAGTGGCACTTATAGGATTACTTTCAATTATTTATGCACCAATAATTTTTCCTAATGACGTGCCTCTAAAAACCTCTCCTAAAGTACTTACAAACACTTGGTGCATATTGCACTTCCGTGTGTGTATTCTCAATCTATTATGTTTCCTAAGCTGAAACTAAAATATATTTACCTATATCTCCTTCCCAATGTAGAGATCTTGCTTTCTCACCTTGAGTATGATGCTCTTGATAACTACTTCTGGATATGTAACACATTACGCAAGAGCTAGGTAGTCACGATGGATCATATGCACTCCCATAGTCCTCATTCTTTCCTTTACCACGCTCTCATCAAAATCTGATAGGGTATATCAAGTCACGCTTTCCAAATATCATAAGGACATGATCTTTGTGGTTCCTCATCTTCTATAGGGATATCATCACTTCCACCAATCATCATTCTTCTTGACAACAATGTTGCATCAAATTCCCTTTTTCATGCTTCATTATACTTGAGTCATCTTTCCTCTCTCTGTCTTTCTTTTGTTTGGACCTCCACCATCCTTATCCACACATGTTCCTACCCCTATACATGGTGGAGATTTAGATAGCTATATGTAATCTCTCCGATCTATTTATATCATCAATATCTTGATAACTAAGAGTATCATGTGCAAATAGGATCTTATGGACTCTAGGAAAAAACCAAAACTCTTCTTCCTCAGGGAAATAATATGTCAAAACTACATACTCCAAAGTATAGTTACGCAAAGTACACCTTCCCACCAATGATATACACATCGAGTCCACGTCTTAGTAAAATCAAAGAGATTCTGATATTCTTCCAACATCCAAGCACTCTTCCCGAGAAAAAAATTGTTTGATGCGTAAGCTTTCAACAACTGGTACAACTCTATTGGGAAGAAGCTGAAAAATGTATCACACAAGCAGTCATACAGGTTATCTTCCACCCACTTTTTGCATTAAAATCAGGTCTAGTGTTATATCTTTGTGCAAATGCATCTTTGCCATCTTCTACCCCTCTCAATACTCTCCAAATATATTTTATACACCATCTACATGCAACATCCACGGTAGATAACTTGAGAAGAGGTCTCGAAAATTAAGGAAAATATAGCCTTTGTTTATCCACTAAATAGCAATATGTGCTAGTACTTCATCAAGATATATTTGAATGTTCTCTCAAAGCGCACATAGCCACCAAGTCCCTCCTTTGTTATGCTTATCAGAATGTTAGCATGCATGTTCATTATATTCATAACCAAATAAATCATTCAATAATCATAACAATTGATTAGAAACACCTATAATAATGAAATAGACCCATCATGAACAATAATAATCAAGATTTGAACACATATCTACAATCTACAATCACTTATCCATTGCAAAATACCATAGTTAATACATAACAAGTAACTGATTACAATACAAACCAATGCATCCATGCGCTAGACCATGCATGTGCCCATCAGACTCAAACCTAAGATATCATCGGTAAGAACACAATCCACATTCCTCAAAAATTAACACACTCAAAATAATGATGCAATACCTATATTTATAGGTTGGATACTTTCCTTCACTACTTATATACACCTTCCTAATAATAGGTGCACGTTCAAAATATATTGCATGCTTTTACAATTCTTTCTAATAATAGATTAAACTAAATAGATTGCATGTTTTTACGATTCCTACTAATAATAGATTAAATTAAATATATGACCTACTTTAATCCTATTATTAGCTCATCTTAATGCATGATCATTTCCTTTATCTCGCATGTGTTTTTCCAAATATAGCTCCCTTTATTATTGCATGCATCCCCATACACAAACTTGTTTTCCCACTATGCGTGCCCCTGTGTCTTTGCTCTAATCCTCACACACACATCTCCTGTGTGTAGTCTTTTTGCTTTATTGATACTTAGCAATTCTCTTGAGCAATATTGTGAATTTTGAGCTTGATTTTTAAGTGTTATAAGTAGTTACACATCTATTTAAACTTAAAGAAGTGTGTGTTTCAATTCCTATTGGGACATTTTTGGGACACATCATTTGTAAGGATGGGTTACTTGTTGATCTAATAAATATTTTCCTCATTTTTAGTTAAAGACCCCACGAACACAAACGTATGTGAACACATTCCTTGGACTATCACATACCACTTTGGGATCCCCAAATTTGACATCTCTGCTTAAACCATAAATAGGGTGGACTAAATTGCTAATGGTAATTTCTATAAGTACCTTGAATAAATATTGGTGTAGTCTTTTCGTAAATAAGGTTTAATTAGCCATCGAGAGTCTTAACTCATATCTACATCATCTATTAAGTTATTATAACTTTATGAATGATAGTGTTATGCCTAAAATCAATATGACAATATATAAATTTATTCGGTATATGGTTCTTTGAACTTGAAGGTATCACCTATGAGTGTCCATGAAACAAAATGTTCATTATATGTATTGAGTATGAAATCTTAGTTATTATTATTGTCTTGGACTTGAATTTTTATCCTTGGCATATACAAGGTTGTATGAACCTTGGTTTGATCTTATTGATATGATTATTTAATAATCATTATAATGAGATATTAATTAAGGATTAACATTGGCATGGAGTTATAATATTTTGATAGGGATTAAGGAGCGATATGATTTTTTTGTGACTTGGCATTTAGGTATTGATTTGGGAATAATGCATTCATTTGGTCATGATTGATTGAAGGATTAAGATACTAATTATTTGGTTGACATTAGAAACATCATAATTGGTATTTGATTTGTTAATTTACTTATTATTTGATTTAAATGCCTCCAATGGAAGCATGAGGTTCATGGACCTAACCCAAAATTGGAAAAGAATTGTGGAAAGTTTTAAATCCATTTAAAAAGGGACATATTAACTTTTGGAGCGCTCATTGCTATTTTGTCATGGGTGATTTCTTAATAACATTAGAAACCCTAGAAGATTTGTTGTTTGGTGGCTATGGATGATTCTATTGAAAGGGTATTTTGCACCATCTTTGCATGGTCGTTTAGCTTGGAGGTGGCATTGGTTGTTTTTTGATACATGTGATGGAAAATTAGACATTAAAATTTTATAAAAGCCCCTTCTTAAAAGAGCGAAAAATAGGATCTCACGAGGTGGTGTTGGGTTCCACCAATGCATTTCAAGCATTTAATCACCAAAAAGATAAAAGAAATGAAGCTTACTATTTTATCATCGGTGTATTCTCGCTTCTATAAAAGAAAGGCTTAAAGGAAAGATCATCTTGAAAAATATGATTTGTTGAACATGTTTGCATGGAAAAGTATAATGTAGACTATGCTTTTGTGAAAGCTTGTTTATTTTTTTATAAAGATAAGAATTTCCTAAAGGGAAAGGATGTGTACACGTAAATTTATTTGAGTATAAAAGGAAGTACTAATGTGCTATCATGCAAATGTGCAATAAGAAAATTCCCAATTTTCAAGCATGACAACCATACCCTACTTGAATTGTTTTACTCAAAGATCATTCGATTCCTCCTTCATATCATTCTAATCCTTGAGTCAATCCTATATCATCTCTATGAGGATTACAATGTGTCATGTCAAAATTAACATAGGTGATTTAGGGGTATCTAGTTAGTACACGAGCTTTCAAAGTAAGCTTAGTCAAGGACAAGCTTTTTTACATGTTTGGAAAGGGTTGTTCTCTAGTATTCTCAAGGCCAACGTGCACCCCAGAACAGAATGAAAGACCCAAATCCATCAAGGAGGTGTATCAAAGAGCTAGGAACATTGTGCAATCATTTTTGGAATATTTTGGGAGGTTTTGGAAGTCTTGGAGCAGTTTCAACAAAAGTGGGTCTTGAAGGCCTAAGCGAGTTCCCAGTGCCAAAAAATCTTGAGCTTCAAGAAGCGATTCCGAGAGATCAAAAGGATTTATGAGTCAAAAAAATATCTTGAAAATTATTTTATGTCCCTAGATGATGGTAAATCATATTTTTCAAAACCTAGGCACATTATGTCCACATCCAATTTTTCTCATGCACATCCTTTGAAATAAAAAAAATCCTATTTTTAGGAATAAAAATGAAGAATAATGAGATGATACCCCGCATTATTGGATTCATAAGGTCATTTTAAGGTGGAATCATATAAAATTTCATCAAAAAAATCCTCCGGAGCTCAAGATACAGTCCCGACAGGTGACTCCCCAAGGTAAAGGCTCCAACAGTTAGTCATTTTTTGAGTTGAAAATCCAACCAATGGGAGAGTGACACACTTTTTTCACCAAAAGTGAACCAAAAAATTTACCCCCTCCCTCTTAAGCCCTCAGTCACGCATGTGACCCTGACAACGACTTAAAGTGTTATTTTTAGCCCCCTCTCTCATCCCCAATGACAAATCACACAGTGACAAGTGGCCCAATGGGGATGGGAAAGTGCAATTTTTTGCACCAAATGCACCAATAATTTGGTGAAAGTGGTGCAAAAATTTATCTTCTACCCAAAACATTAAAACTATGCAAATTTCCAAACCATTAAAAATATGCAAGGTTTTCACTTTTTCTTGTTTCTTTCATATTTCCTGCACGAACACACATGTTTTCTCCAACTATCAGATTCTTCTTCATTCCTCATTTATGATACATCCAAACCTTCCATATACCACATAACATCCATAATTTATCTATAATTACATGTTTCTGCTATAGTGAATAAACATAGAAATTTTAATTAAAATCCATGATCAGAGTCAGAAAACCTAGGACTCCAAAACCAGAAATTGCTCATATCTAAAACAATGATGTATCGAATCTCCATGAAATTTTGAGAAAATGTTCCTCATCCAAACACCTTGAAGCTTTAGAAAAAAAAAAAATTAAAGGCATCACTGATTTTTAATGGCAGCTTTCTGAATTTCTTTTTCTCTAAATTGATTCTTCTTCATTTTTTCATGTCAATTCGAGAAGCGATTTGACTTGAAAATTTGAATAAAGATCAAAAAAAAACCAGAAGGAATTTGAAATTTTTTATCAATCCAACACTCCAAAGTTTAGATTCTAAAAATATAAAGTGTCACTGGTTCACACTTTCCATTTTTAGTAAGTTTCCAAAAAATAGAAAACTCCCTCCAGAAGAAGAATAGTGAAAATCATACAAACAGAAAACTAGGGCACATGGGTCAAAAAGTCAAAAAAAGGAAACTTTCCAAAAATAGAAAGTGTTTGGATTTGACCCCAAAACATATGTAATAATCTCAGAATCTGAAGAGAAATCACTTAGCACAAACAACAAGGCAAAAAAATGACACTTGCCCAAAATAGTAGTTCCTGGGACCTAGTTTCCAAAAATAGTAGTTTTTGGTCCTAAGAGCAGAAAGTTTCTATCATATCCATAAAAACATATATTATGTATTTTTTTCCACTAGGAATTTCAAGTTCTCTAGTCAAGATCACCTACTCTCCCCTTGGTGAGTTGGTTCAAAACAAGCTAATTCAGTGAACTCGATGAGTTGGGAGAGATAGTTAAGTGGACTAAGGAGAGTTAGTCGGATTGAGCTTCTCAAGACAAGAATAATTAATTTGTAGTAGTATCTTCCTCTACACAAACATCCAATTATGTCTTCTCAAGGTGATCAAGAGCTATCCCCAAGGCAAGATTCTACTAAAGCACTCGGTGACTAACGTGCAAAGTAACTCCCAAGAGCCTTTTCCATGGATTCAAGAAGTGCTTGAGAGTAGATCAAGAACAACGCAACTTGTTACCATTCCCTAGTCTCGTAGAAATATATGGAATGTTGAAACCCAAGTGAATAAATAAATCCCAAGTGCTTCTCGCTTCTTGGTGGCACCTCGTGTAAGTAGTATGTTGAAGTTGTCAAGCCTAAGATCAAAAATCCCATGGAAGAAATGACTCCATTTGATTATGAGTTGAATCACATCTCATTGGGTCAAGCTTCTCATGAAGGTGACATTCACTGTTCAAAGAATCCTATTCCCACCTTCATGCTCATACCAAAGAATACAATCGAACCATTTTGAAATTAGAGGAACATGTAAGAACTCTTAATGCATACATTCAGCCCTTCTTAGGAGTATAATTAACACCTCCCCTTGTGATGGAAGATATCCCCCAATCAGAGTATCGACCCCAAGGAAATCAAGAAAGCACATGAATACATGATGTGGAAAATCCTATGAAAATTGGATTGAGGAAATCATCGAGAAAGGAAAGGAATTGTGTCTGGACATCATTTCTCTCATCCAGTATGCTCATGCAACATTGTCTGAAGTAAACAAGATGGAGGAGGAGTTTTCTAAAGAGGTCAATCACTTGGAGGAGATACTCCCACTGGTATTTGAAATGATTTATTTTGACTCTCATGCCCTCATGAGCAAGGAAGTGTTTGCATAAATTTCCGAAGACTTGTCCCAAATTTGGATCCACATCATGGATGCTTGGTATGCAATGCTAAAAATGGCCATATCGAATTGGGCTCCCATGGGTGCTAGGTTTTTGGAATCTTGAACAAATTCTACCATTGTGTTCAAAGGTTTGAGTTCCCTCCACTCACTAAAGACTCATCATCAAAGGAACTCATCATTGCATTTCAAGAGATGGTCAAGAAGGAGGCAAGTGACTCTCTTTCCTTCAATAAAGACAACTTAGAGTCCCTAGATGACATCAGGAGTTGCATTGCTACAATTGTAATGGATCATGAAGAATGGTTTCATCAATGTAAAAGGATAAATGGTGTCCCCGAGACATGGACCAAGGTGTTGGGATGTGTTTGCATTCCAGGGGAAGATAAGATGATGACAATTGTGATAGCTCAATTCATCAAGGAATTCAAGGAAAAGGAACCCACCCCAGAGATTCACCATCAGGAGGCATGATTCAATAAGGTTCATCTTAGTAGGAGGTTTCTTCATCAGATGTGGCAGCTTCTCCTTCTTCTCTCTTTCTCCCCTTCTTTCTCTCCCCTTTCTAATTCTTCATTGGGAATAATCATTGTATTTTGTCTCATTCACTTAAGTGACTTCATAAAGTAACATTGTAAAAGTCCCTTTAATTTATAAAAAGGGAACTTATTTCTCACTTCCTAGGAAGGTGAAAAGTCACGAGTTGAATGAGACAATGAAGATTCATGTGGGGGTAGGAAAAGATTCAATTCATATTACTATAAATTGGGATGGCTTCTCCATTCCAAAGGATCTGAAAATTACATCCTAAAAATTATGTACTTTATAGTAATAGTGGATTGTAATATGTTGTTGGACTTTGTGTCATCCATATACATGAAATAAAGCTAGGTTTCTTTGCATTCTTTCTTCTTTTCTCTTACTTTGTACAAATTGTGTAAATGTCAATCAAGGAATAGAGTTTCTGCTTTCCAAGATGTATGAATGTGTGCAGCTTTGTATGCATGGTTTCCTCTCATTGTTGTTGAAATAAAAATAATTGTTATAAGCATCTTTTGTTTCTTCCACTTCCTTATTTCACACACTTTGCAAGTATAGTGATGAAATATATTTTTATCTTCGATTGTTGAACTTGAGAACTTGGTGTCTCAAGTTATCCATCTCACTATATAGCTTCATTATTCTTTCCTCTATATTGAATGTTGAACTACTCTGGTTACTAGGTGTGAGCTTTGTAATCTACTCATGGAAGTAATCTTCCTTGCCTAATTTCCATCCTTTCCCCTCATCACTTTGTAATTTCCTCCCCCTTGTACATAGGTTTATTGGAGTTTCCCATGTGATCTCTACAATTTTCCACCCACACTTTACCATAGGTTCAATGGAGTGTCCCTATGTGATCCTCTGAAAACCCAAATTTTCCACCCACAACATTTATATAGGATTAGTTTTTATAAAATGGTTTGTATCTATTTTAAGGGATTAGTTTAATTTCAATAATGGGAGCTGCACCATTCAATGCAGAGAGGCGTATCCCGTGAAAATTGGTGGAGACACCTAATTTTTCCACTCGACAAATTTTCTCACCAACATGATGTAATTTCTATTGTTTTCTATAAAATGGTTGTATCTATTTTCCGAGGTTTACTTAGATGCTTACATTATGCTATATGTACTACTAATGTAGACTTTTCATTTATTAGAAACCAGATACATAACACGGTAAATGTGGAAAATATGAATAGGGAATTGTATATGGGGAGGTTTTTAGTTAACAATGAATGTGATAATCTATTCCTTAACATGTATTTTGTGTTACACTTATTAAGCACACATTTGAGCATAATACGATCATTATGTTTATTATAATAGATGTGAACCAAAATCATCATGGATACATATATAAATTAAGTTTAACCTTGGGTCTCTATTGATTACCATTCCCACTCGAGGATAGGATGTGTTAGACCAAAAATATTGTAGGTTTTCATCTAATAATTATGAATATGTAAAATGGTATCATGTATTCTTCGGCATGAGGAAGAATTGCTATTATAAATGGAAATGTGTAGTGCTGACTAAACCAATAAAAAGTGATCAAATAAGGGTTTCACATAGAGCATGTAGCACTTTTATAACTTAAGCTACAACAATTTTAAGTCAACAAGAGAGCTGTGAATATGTATCTCTTAGTGTGGGTTGGGTGTTTATTATAAATTCCCCTTCCTATTGTAAAAGGGATTAGGTAACAATTGCATATTAAATCAAGGAATGTGATTGTGTAAGTTAGTTGCTAATCATATGGTGAAATTTCCCTAGTTCAATCACCTGGTTCAATTAAGGGTGTTGATATAAAATAAATAATTATGGAGTCGAGTCTTATTCCTAGATAGAATATATGAAGGATTGGTGATATTAATAATTGAGACCGCGTAGTATTATAATGATTGAATGATTAGTTTAAGATCCTCTATGATATTAGTTTGAGTATTTAAGGAGCTACTCAAGACTTTGGGTCTGTTTTCTAACAAACATCTTAGGGGAGAATTTTCAAGAAAGCCCCTAAGACATGGTCTCCTTGTGGATGCATAATAAAACCTTCCTATTAATTGTATGAAGGATATAAATTATACTTTAGTTCCATATTTAATAAGACATGTGAGTATGGCTAGAAAGGAGTTTTTATCTCTATCTATATGAAT
Organism: Taxus wallichiana var. yunnanensis; assembly: GCA_018340775.1. Lineage (NCBI taxonomy): Eukaryota > Viridiplantae > Streptophyta > Pinopsida > Cupressales > Taxaceae > Taxus > Taxus wallichiana. The sequence goes on along the minus strand of CM031240.1, from coordinate 327,394,758 downwards.
ATATTGCTATGAATAAATAAAGGACTTGTAATTGCTAATATAACTACTTGAATGGAATTCTAATGAATTGAAGACCTTCAAATATGTCTAGAGTAAAAATGGTTTCCAAGAGATTAGTTTTTAATTAAAGAATGTTCAGTAAGGACCTATATAGTGGAATACCCTACAAACTACTTTAGGTAATAACGTAGGGAAAATTTTAGTGGATAATATTCATAATTTGGATATTTATGGAGATTTTTAAAGTCCCATTTGGCTATTTGGACACCATATGCACACCCAAGATTCACCAAAATAATCACAAATGTTATTATTTCTTGTTCATATAGCCAAATGAATTCTAATATCAATATGTTTTTATGGATCACCTTTAAATCAATGGGCCATGATTTTAAAACATGTTTGGATCACCATGAATTCTATGGGCCCTTGGATCAAAATTGCCAACATTCTAGAGGTAAATTTTAAAATTTGATTAAATTCACCAATTGTGTGCATGCACGCATGCATGTGTGTTGATATGATCAAATATATTAAAGGCACTAATTCAAGTTATTTTCTATTCAATTAAAGGATTATATAAGATTAAAATTAGAATATGGATTCTATTATATGTGATATGCTTTAATTAAGGAATTCTTGGGACCATTTAATCCATAAAAATGTATTGTTTGCATCATTGTTTTGAATTGGTTTAGCTAATAGTCATTTAGAGCCTTGAAAATGGAGGCCTTTGTAATTTTTCCTTTAGGAATTATCCCACATTTCCCAAGGAGTGAAAATAATATGTGTATATATAGAAAAATATCTCTTAGTATATTGGAGGAAAGGATTTGTGGGACACCTTTTAGAAAAGTGTTGAAAAGTTTCAAAGTAAAGAAAGACTAAGGAAGGAGACTTTGGAGCCAAAATAACATAGGATTTTGACACATTGCAAGAGATCAACAAATGTGATATAATTATGGTAGGATTTGTGAGGAAGGCTTGAGAGATCATGGGTTTTCCCAAAATTACATGAAATGATGACATGTGGCCAATGGATCAACGGTCAAGGTTTAATCCTAGGAAGGATTGGGGAAAATGGGTCTAAATTTCATAACTCAATAATTTTTTTAGTTAAGTAAGGAATGCATATAATGCACTTCATACCATCAATAGATTAGACAAATGAAATCTAACCTGAAGAGGACAATTGAAATTCGTTGATTTAAAAAAATAGAAAATTAAGGCTAGATTTTCCTTTACATATGCAACCATTTTCAATTATTTTTTCCATTTTCATCATAGTCAAGATATCCATTTTTGTAAGATTCATCATCCCAAAATTCTTCCTTCAACAAGATTCACCACCCTTTCTATAAGTTTTTTTCATGGGTTCCTTAAAAATTTCAATGCAATAAAGGAAAAGAAGGTTTAATAAGAAATAGTATCAAGCCACCACTCAGGTTTGTGGTTAAAAACAAAGACTTGAGTTAGATAAAATGAAATTATATCTTATTGTTTTAAAGGGAGTAATAATAAAGGACTACAAAAGAGTATGACAAGTCTTGTGAGGAATTAGTCATTCCTCCATGACAAAGCGTAACCATATACTTGTTACATATAGGACATCACAAACCTTTAGTTATGATGATTATGTATGGAATAAGTAATTTTGTGAATATAGATATTTGTAGTGTTGGTTGAGATGGGTAATCTTTGTCAAGCGCCTAAAATATTCTTATATATTTATTTGAATATCTCACTAGTATGGAACTAGCTAGATGCATGACTATGAAGAATGAATGAATTAGTTATGAATACTAGAACAATATGAAAAGAAATCAATGTTGTATTATTAAGACTAATAATATGATATCATTGCATCTTGTTTAATTAGTACATTAAATGTACATTGTTGGGAATAGTGAATCAAGTTATGATAAAATATTGTTGCCATTAAGAATTAACTTCGTTCAATGAGAACCTTATAAGAATTAAACCTAAAATCCCTAATGAGGGGAACTTGTGGAAAAAAGGTCTAGAGATTTTAACAATTTTATTTAATGAATTCATGTACTCATTTGGTTGATGTTCAAGTTGTACGATTAGAGTTGTGTTGTGGCATGAAGTGAGTCCTGATCTATTAGGAATTCACTTGAAACTTTTCTACTATGAAATTAAGCTTAGTAGATTAGTGAATGAGTGGTTAAAAAGTTATTTATATCAAGCCTATAACAAAGTTATGAGGGAAAGATAAGCTGTAAGCATGAAAGGTTGAAGTAGCACTTCTCTTCCGATAGGGAACAAAAGAAATTAGTTGTATTTTTAGGAATTAGAAGAGGAGGAACTATATGGACATTGTGGGTGCTATCAACAATTTATATGAGGATATGTGAAAGTATTTGCACCCTTAGAGAAGATATTTAAGAACAAGGACTCGTATAAATGGAGCACAAAATAATAAAATAGATTTGAAAAGCTAAAGGACACTCTCTAACATGCAAATATTAAGATTTCCTAATTGGAATAAGACATTTCATGTACACATGGATGCATCAAGTATAGCGGTAGGGGAAATAATTATAGAACAAGGAGAAGATGACATGGATCATCTCGATCATTTTTGTAAGTAGAAAATTGACACTCGCAAAAAAAATTTATACCCCAACAAAGAGATAAAGGCTTTCAATGGTTTATGCACTATTAAAATTTAGATAATACCTTAAGTGATGATTTTTTTCTTCTATACCAATCACATGGCATTAAAACATTTGGTTAACAAAGAAATGTTGCATGGGCACATCTATAGATGGATAATTGTGTTCTAATAATTTCAGTTCTCAGTGAAAAGTCAAGCTAGACAAAAACAATACATGACATGATAAATTCTCACACATTACTACTGGAGAAGAGGAATAAATAATAGAGGATGGAATACATGATGCATAACTGCTACAAATTACAAGTGCTCCGTATGAAATAATTGATATTGCAATATTCTTTGAAACAAGAATTATGCAAGATAATAGGAATACCCAATAGAATAAACAACTAGCTTTCTAGGCTCCCCCTATTAAATAATCAAGGTGCATTATACAATATGGGGAGAGATGAATTATTAAGGCATTATGTAGTGGAACATGAAAAAAAAATTACATGAAGCACACGAAGGGGTAGTAGGAGGACATTATATTGGCAATGCTTCTACAAGTAAGGTTTTAACAATAATATAATGGTGGTAAAAATTATTTCATGATGTGAAGGAGTACATGTGAAATTACAATATTTATCAACGTGTAGGAAGGAAAAATAAGAGGGATACAATGCTTTTACATCTAATCCATTCTCAAGAACCATTTGAAAAATGGGCTATAGACTTTGTGGGTCAAATTAATCTAGCTGTGTGACTAATCGACACATGTTTTATTATCACAACAATATACTACGTAACAAGATGGGATTGAAGCTATGTTAAGAAAGTACTATACAACAACAATATAGCCACTAGGTTTATCTCAGAAAATATTTTTAAGTAGTTATGGATGTCATTTGAGCCTGAAAAGTGATAGAGGAACCCATTTCCTTAATAAGAAAATGAACATACTTCAATCGAGTTCATAATCATGTACCATAAGAAAACATGCTATAATCCCCAAGCTAATGGAATAATCAAAGCATTAAAAAAATTGAGTAGTACCCTAGCTAAACTATGCAATGTTAAGCATAAATATTGGGATGACAAAATTTTATTAGTATTATGGGCATATAGGATGACTTACCAGCCATTGAATATAGCAATACCTTTCAAATTAGTGTTCTCCAAAGAAGCAAAGTGCTTCCAATTGAATTTATGGTTCAATAATTAAGGATAGTGTGAGTTATAAATTTAGATGATGAAGTTTCAATCTTGGAGAACCTAATAAAATACTATAGTTGAATGAATGAGTGGCACATGCATGATGGATCCAAGGCATATAAAAGACATGATAAAAAAACATGGCATGATTGTCAAATAAAGAACAAAACTTTGACTATCGACAAAGTACTACTCTATGACTCAAAAGTTACATAAAACCCGGGAAAGTTGAAGACACACTGGTTGGTTAGGACCATATGAAACACATGAAATTTTTCCTACTTGGCATGCAAGTTGAAGGATTTCTTTGGAAAGTTTCTACCAGTCAATTCAATGGGAGTAGTCTAAACCCCTACTTCTAGTGAATGCTCTTCTTTGCAATTGAATAGGGTGTATGTCATTAGGATATATGTTGTTTAAATTTCTAGGTTATGTTATTTCATGTACTTAGAATAGTTTTTTCATGTATTTCCTTATTTTTATAAGTGTGTATGTTTGGTGTAATAATAAACTCCATATAGTATATTCAAAAATATATTCTTAAAAACAACTATATGATTCGCTCCTAAAAATTCCTTTATTATTTCAACTATAATAAATAGTACAATTTCGTGCAATGAGAGGACACCCTGTATAATTTCTATGGGAGGAGTATGGTGAAAATAAAAATTAATGGGATAAGACTTAAAAATTTATGCACATTAAGAGATGAAATAAAATGAGATTGTCAATAAAGTCACGCACCAAAAATAGAGCATCAAAATAGTGTGGGGTATATAAGAAGGTTTTAAAACTAATGCATGATAAAATAAGGTACTTAGATGGCATTTCAAAACATGTTTCATAGGAAAGGTAGTGTGATCAATGTGAAAGCATTATTAAAGCACATTAGAATATGGTTTACTCGAAAAACTTGATCAAGGAAAATGGCGCAGTAAAGCATGTGAAGATATGGTAGTGGATAAGATAAGGTGTTTGTATAAGGTTATGAGGTAAGGAAGTGCATAAGGAAATGTGATGTGAATTTTAGAAAAACACAATAAACTACTATTGAATATTAATTCATCCAGGATAATTTCATTATTGAAATAGATTACATATATAGGAGAGAGTGATCCTTAAAACAAGGAGTCAAACATCATCCTCAACAATCAATATATCCCCACAATATCTCCACTAATCTCTCAATCCCATTATTCTCTCTCACACTCCTAATATCTTTGGAGAGATAATCTAAATGATATTTTATCACAAATCACTCACACTCATTATATTATCTCACAAAATATAATATAACTCACTCACATTACAATATAATTACTCACCCATGTGAGTACAAATAAGGATGTTCTTAACAAAGACACGGGAATGTAAGCTACCTATTGCAACTAGAGGTGTGTGGATAAGGTAAAATAAATCCATAAAATTCGTGGCATAAACATGTATGTGGATTATTCATTTATGGAAAGTTTGAAATAGATTAAAAAAACGTGAAAAATAAGTGGGTAACAAATGTTAACCACTTGGTATTGAATGTAGTTGGTAAAGAAGTTAAAGTTCATTTGTGTAAATGTAATTAATGTAGATTTTATTTCCTAGGTTAGATACATATATAAGGAGGGTAAGAAGTCATTTTTTAAGTTACCAAGCATTCAAAATAACGAGATATCATAGTGAAAATGGTGAAGACAAGTTAAAAGATGATTCAGATCATGTAAAAACCCAAACCCTTTCTACCATTAGAGAACTGAACAAACTTTTATATGTACATGGATGAGAACAATGATGGAAAAGTGGTGGAGATAACCAATGAAGCAAGAAAAATGATAGTTTTTAATGGAGGAAATCAATTATTCAAGCTCTCAAATTCCTCTCAAACAATGTTAACATGTAGGATGATTTTATCTAATAAAATTCGGAACTTTGGGTCTCTAACCCACCCCAAAGTAAATTAGAGTGGGTTCAAAACTAAATGAAGCTTGAAGACTAGACCAAAGGAGGTGCACCAAGAAAGGGTCATATAAGGATATAGTTCTTGCAAGCGAGTTTAGTTTGAATAATTATATAAGTTCAATGTCATAAGAATATTCAGATAACAATTTGATAAGAGATATTTTAGGGGAAGAAGAAGAACAATACCTCATAGAGGAGCTAGAGAGACAAGATGCCGATGTTGAGACCAAACCTAGTTTCTCATGCGTAAGAAGAAAAATGGAAAGAAAACCATGATGTTTAGTAGAGAATACGAGGATACAAATATTATGTCACCAACACCTCGCAACTTAGAGATGAAATATCGAGAAGATGTTCGGAAGGGAAAATGGAAGACAAAAGTCAAGAGTGTAAAATATTTGAGTTTAATCACTATGTTCTTGGGTTCGGGATCATTAATGAATACTTGTAACACAAGATAGATACAAAGACTATTAAGTGAGACATCATTTATGATGATAATGTAAATCAGGTGTTGGAAAAATTTAAGGTCCTCTAACTTTATGAGCTGCCATAATTTAACAAGTCTATAATTTTTTTGCAAAACTTGATCTCACACGATCATGATGGCTACTTCTACTTTATCGGCATGTGTATGAAAATTACCCCATCTTTGATCAATAAACCAACTAGGTTGATCAACATGGAAGATGACCTGGCATAATAATTGTGTAATGATAAAGAAATTAATGAGAATGGGGATACATTGAACTTCAAGAAAGGTTAGCACAACTTTCCCATTGCTAATATCAAGGACTCTACTAAAAGAGTTACATCATAATTGTTGAAGTCAAAATTGATCGACATAGAGAGGTGGAAAAAGATAAATAAAATTTTTATATACATCACTCATAAAATGGTGAATGGGATGTGGTACAAATTGTCCCAATATATTTTTGAAGGAATTGTTTAATATGTAGAGTATACACATCACAAGGATAAATCCAAGTTCGCATGGGGTTTCATACTCCTACTACTGGTATTCATTTAAAGAAACATTCTAAAGAGAAGAGAAAATCTCAATTGGGTATATCCTTTGGAAAATAAGTCACATACAAAACTATATAAGGAATTCTTAGTGCATACCACCCTAAATAATGCATACAATGCCAAAATAAATAATTGGTTAAGGCATTTGCAGAATTTATTTAAAGAGGATTGGAGAATACTATGCCAAAAACCCAAGGAAATAGAAGAGAGGAAGAATTTTCTCTAATGTATCTATATTTATTAGGTCTTGTTCAAGATGAATAGTATACAAATACCTCCATGGGCCAAATTGTGCTTTTCCTTCACTATAGAATATTTCAAGCGATTCGTTAACCAGATCAAGGATGTAAAGAAGTTAAAATTTGATTTGTTGAATATTGATGTGGATATACATACCCTTCATATGACATACAAATATCATGGAAATTAAGCATATGTAGAGAAGTGCATGTCTAACATATAAGCTTTAATTTAGGTGGAAACAATGCTAGTAGGCAACCAAACACTTTAATTGTTCTACTACTTAAGGCCCAAGAACAAGATAAAAATAGTTGGCACCCATGAGGAGGAAGATCCAAATGAAGATAGGTGCCAACCATCTAAGACCAAGACCAAGGGATCCAAATTACTAAATTAGGTGAAGGTCATGTGGACTACACGTGAGCACCTTGAAGAAGAAGAAGAAGATTTTGAGCCTTTGTAGAAGTGGAGAAATCAAAGAATAGATGTAGAAGGAACTTATGCACCAAGCCCAAACTCAATATTGACTCACATGACAAGGAAAGTGATTTGAACAAGGGAAAAATGATGGGAAGATTATGGAAAATTAGGGCCAATAATAGGGTAAGAAGAAACCAATGTGTCAACCCACATGGACATCGATATAGGGATTAGTGGAGAAAACTCACATATAATGAAGATGATAAAATAGGTTTGGATGCACCCACAAAAACCACTCCTTTAAAGAAACTTATGTTAGGAATTCTAGGAGTTGAGGGGGGAGGGCTGAATCAGTGTTCTTTCAAACTTCTTAATCAATTTGCACTTCTTCAATTTGTTACAATTAAACTATCTTAATTGTGATGAAGTATAACCATTCAACCATGAGAGATAGGGATCGAGATCAACATGCAAAACCACATGATGAGATAAGATTTAATGTGGGAAACCCATCTCGGGAAAAAAACCCCACTGAAACTAGAGAACTAGCTTGGACAATTATCCTATAAAGTTACAATGATTTCACGTTGAGCATCAACTCAACTTGGAGATGCAACTCCAAAATTTATTCAAGTTGCTACTTGACCTTTAACAAGCTTCAACTTTCATGGAAGATTCAACTCCAAACAATTTAACCAACAACAATTGATCTTCTATAAGATACTACTTACAAGGAGGCTTCAACCCCCTATATGCTAAGTTGCAACTTAGAATTTTTACAAAAATTTTGATCACTTTATTGTGTTTTCTTCCATAACTGATTATGACCACTTCTTCAGCTCACTTGTCTTCTCTTCTCCTTTCTTAGTTTTCCATGGCTTCAATACATTCACACTCTTTTCAATTGCTCGATTAGCACTCAACTACCTCTATCTTTCAACAACCTTCAACCACATCATATTGTATAGAATAAATTTTACCTCTTCAACTTAAATTAATAAGAAAAATAATTAAACTTACCTAACCTCAGTATGGTGGGGTTTAGAGGTATCGAGTGGATGTGGATGGATGTTGAAGTTGTGCTCCATATATAAAATATGTAAGCTTCTTTCTGTAAGAATACCTACAAATCACCGACACTAAACAAAATATGATTAATATAATATCATGTGGATTTCCTAGCAAAGGCCAGTCCTTGGAAATCAAAGGACTTCCTAACAAGGGTGTCAATCTGATTTTACAATCAAGTGATTAAAAAACAAGTTGTGATAGATGATAAATAATAAATGGTAAATGTTGTGATAAGTTTCAAGTTTATTACAAACATATAATTAATAAATAATGATAGATATGAACTATGCTTAGAAATTATAATCTAAATCAGTATTTGAATTCTCAGAGAATGGAGAACTCTCTTCTCTAGTTGTTTCTGATTCTTCTTCTCTTGACTAATCTAAACTCTCGTCTTCAATAAAATCTTCCTTAAATAAGTCTAAAATGTATTATGGTTCTTCTTCTGTGTTAGAATTGGAATCAAAATGAGTGTTAGAATCGGTTTGATCTTCAGATTCAATCTCAGAGCTCAATTCTTCTAATTTAGCTTCATATTGATACTCAAACTAGGACAAATCTGCTCAAATACGCAGAACCTCAAAGTAAGCTTCCCATAATTCATCTGTGGCCGCATGATTCGTTGAGTGGATTCAAAGATGTTTTGTAAACTATCCAAAGGGGCGGAGTGAATGGCACATAGGTCAAGGTCATGTAGAATGTCGTATTGCTCCCAATGTAATGGATGATGGATGATATGCTAATGAGTTGATGCTAGTTATTTCATGACCTTGACCCTCTATTGCCATCTAAACAAGCCATATTGGACAACATGTTAGCAACAAACGAGATATAATGCAACTGATGAATGAAATTTGAGGACTGCTACAAGGAAATAGAAAAGATAGGAATCACAGGTGATTGTAGTAATCACTAGCGATTACTGATGAATAATAAAATGTTGATAAAAAAGGATTTAACCAATTAATTCAAGATTATGATGTTTCAAGATTTTAAATAATATTGACAACGTATGAACAAATAAAGATAGCATTCGATGAGTAATAAAGCGTCGATAAAAAGGATTTAACCAATTAATTCGAGATTATGATGTTTCAAGATTTTAAATAATATTGATAACGTATGAACAAATAAAGATACCTAAATATAGAAATGAAATTATAGAATGATGTTTGACCTTGATAGAAGATTGACGTAGCTTGTAGCTGAATAGCAAAATATTGACTGACACCGCTCCAAAATGGCTCCCAAGGTGTTTAGAAAACAATTATAGATGATAACTTGATTACGTCGATGCAATATAACAGTGATGAACTCGCCAGAAAATTTAGGCTTGAAAAATGTGAGAAGATGATCCACAAAGAGACTGCAAAATGGGTTTAAATAATCGTTGGTAATTTGCCAAATCGCCAACGATTTCGGTCTGTTTGGCTTAGGTTAGTAAATAGTTGGAACTTCTTGCTAATTCAAGATTTTTATTCATTTTTAGAGGGAGATAATGTGAGGTGGTTGGGAATGTGTTAGGTAAGGAATGTAATTGGTTAGACATCATCTAATTTAGCTTAAGTTTGTTTAAGATAGTACAAATATAAGATTATTGTGATAATGATGATAAATGAATAAGATTTTGTCAAGATAATGGTGAGTTTATAAATGCCTATGATAGGTGTGTCGGGATAAGGGAGTTAGAAGTGATTTTAAATAGATTTTATGAAAGAAACTTAGGTGGATTAGAATAATTTAGAAAATATAAAAAAATTGTACTTAAATGACATATATAATGAAACATTTAATTGATTAAATAAAAATGGGGGAGGTATGGGGTATTAATGTAATTAGTGATGTATTACAAATGTGAACGGGATAATTAAGTGAAGATGGGGAGTGTAGATTTTGGTGCCTACATTTTTCCCTTTTTCGATGGCTTAAGGGAAAAGTGTTAGACAAAAATGAAAAAAAATTGTATGGGTGATCTACCTGTAATGCAATACAGGGAACATCAATGTTTGTGTGTCATGTGTTTTGTAAAATCTTGCCCCAATCTAGGGGATACCAAAAAGATATGTTCTACCGAGGAATCAAATGATAGGGAAACTAAGGGGTTTGACACCTATAGACGTATGATTCACGAAGGAAAACCAAATAGATGTTGAAATTCAAGTAACGGAGCCAAAGGGCACACGTCCCATAGACAAATGACGAATCCCAATGTTGATTTTGTTTGTTTGATTTAATGTTTCAAGGACTAGGGTCCATTAAAAGTATGACACACTTGTGAAAAAGTGATGATTGTCATGATTTCAAGGAAAATGGGCATATATGCCAAAAGGGTATAAATCACAAGCGATTATAGATAAATCATCGATGATTGGGAATCAACGATGATTGCCTTAAGGTAAAATGTAGGCTATAAATAGTTGATTCGATGTTATATTACCACATTTTTATTATGGTAAACTGTGAACTGTTAGAGTGATTAGGGTGAGAAAAATGTGTTTCTTGAGTAGGCAACGCAAGCCCACGATGGTTGAGGTAGGGGTTTTAACCTAGTTTTTGTTGTTTTTATTATTTTTTGTTCATTTTTTAGTTTTTAGGGTTACTTTTCCATTTTGGGGGCACACGGATACCCTAGCTTTAAATCCTAGGAATCACTGGTGATTCATGCAATTTCTAGCGATTGAAGTGAATCGCGGACGATTCACCTATAATGTGGATAGTTTGCATTTTTGGTTATTGACATGATTTTTAAGAGATGTTTTGGACTTTACATGGTGTTTGTGGTTCCAATATAGACATTGGTGTAGAATGTAATTGATATTGATTATGTTTTGCAATGATGTTTTATGAGACCCTCTAATTACCATTCTAATTGTCTCATCTGTTGTGTATCTTGTATACCCCGTACTTGTTATCTCTATGATCCTGTCAGACATTTCCACTTGAACCTAAAACTTATGGCACTTATATATTAATTAGTATAATTATTACTAAGTTACTTTATTTCATGGATTTTGAATGTGCATTTTAATCTCTTTGATGCAATGAATGATTATTAATGCTTTATCTGAATGTCATACTTGTTTGCAAGAAGTTTTTATATGTTATCTCTAACATGCAACCAAAGAAAATCTATCACAATGAAAGGAGGAATAAATCTGTAGAAACTAACATGCAGCAGCAATTGGGACTAAATCTGCAATAAGGAACCTATAGCCAAAGGAAAAAATGCACATATATAAAACCGTGATTGTGGAAAACATGATCAATAAGGATGCTTCACCGAGTTTTCACCTACTAGTAAAGAAGTAGTTATGACAACAAGAGTGGATCTCACGCCAATGCCTAATTATTCTCTACAACTACAACTTGGAACTAGTTGATTTAATTTTACAACTGGTTGTTTGAATAAATAGTTAGTTATGTTGATGTATTAGAACACCTTTCTTGATTCGATTGCATGCATATGAATCTATGGATTTCTTGGGAGTGATCTGGTACTCAATAAAAATGTAACTACTAGTTGAAGGAGTCTCTTCATGTCTTTGTTGAATATAAAGAGAATGATAAGACTATAGTAGATATTGATCCATAGGAAGGAAATTATTGTAAGTTGTATTCTGTAATCTTCATGTTGGTGAATAAAAATATGGGTTCTATCATCTTGCTATAGACACAAGCCTTAGGAAGGGATAACACCTAAGGCCCACTTGTGGTTCACTAAACCCCTTTCCTTTTTCTTTGTTATTTTAAGTTTTGTGCATGAGTAGATTAGAGTTACAAAAATCATTTCTTTACTTATGAGTCATTTTTACTTGTTTTATTCATTAGTTGTAGTATCTATTTTTATTTGTAACCTAGTTTAGTTTCAGCATTATATTTTCCAGTTATTGTGACAAAAATCCTTTAGTTATATCTCTTGAACACTTGTAACTGTGTATACAACATTGACAGTGTTGAAAGTCTACATCCCTAGGTTTGATGAATAAATGATTGTGGATTAGTTTTACGCAGTTAATTTACACCACCAATGTTAATGTTTATATCTAAGTAATTTTGTGTAGTTACTTTTTTTTGTTCACAAACGAAGAATTCTGGTTTTGGATAATAATGTGCTATTGTAGTCATTTTGATGTTTTAGATGTTGTTGGTATTATCAGGTGATGATGTTGATGTTGTGAATGGTTTCAATATTTCAAATATATTTTCAATGATGATACTAATGTTGATTTATTTGTATTTTGCAGGTGGATGCACAGTTGACTATACATGATCATATACCACTGATTTTAGATGAGGTGAGGATTGATATGTCAGACGATGATTGGGAGCATGTAGAGGCTATTGGTTTTGGTATCATGGTACATTATTGATGGATACACGGATGTTGGATGTTCAACTTAACTTTTACCTCTTCAACTTAACTTAATAAAAAAGAGGATAAAAGTTGCCTAACCTCAGTATGGCATGGTTTAGAGGTACCTGTAGGTATGGATAAATAATGTTGAAGTTGTGCTCGTATATAAAATATGTAAGCTCATTTCCTGTGATAATACCTGCAAATCACCAACACTAAACAAAATATGATTAATATAATATCATAGGTGAGATTACCGGAAAAGGCCAGTCCCTAGAAATCAAAGGACTTCCTGACAAGGGTGTCAATCCACTTTTACAATCAAGTGATTGAAAAAAAAATTGTGATAGATGATAAATAATAAATGGTAAATGTTGTGATAAGTTTCAAGTTTATTACAAACATATAATTAATAAATAATGATAGATATGAACTATGCTTAGAAATCAGAATCCAAATCAAGTATTTGAATTCTCAGAGGATGGAGAACTCTCTTCTCCAGTGGTTTCCGATTCTTCTTCTCCAGAGTAATTTGAACTCTCATCTTCAATATAATCTTCCTTAAATAAGTCTGAAATGTATTATGGTTCTTCTTCTTCCGTGTTAGAATCGAATTTGAGTGTTCAAAATCAGTTTGATCTTTAGATTCAATCTCAGAGCTCAATTCTTCTAATTCAGCTTCATATTGATACTCAAACCAGACAAATCTGCTCGGATACATAGAACCTCAAAGTAGGCTTCCCAGAATTCATCTGTGGCTTCATGGATTCATTGAGTAGATTCAAAGATGTTTTGTAAACTATCCAAAGGGGTGGAGTGGATGACACACAACTCGAGGTCATGTAGAATGTCGTATTGCTCCCAATGTAATGGATGATGGATGATAGGTAATGAGTTGATGCTAGTTATTTCATGACCTTAACCCTCTATTGCCATCTAAACAAGCCATACTGGACAACATGTTAGTAGTAAAAGATATACAATGTAACTTATGAATGAAATCGAGGATGCTAACTACAAGAAAATAGAAAAGATAGGAATCACAGTGATTCTAGTAATCACTAGCGATTATTGATGAATAATAAAAGGTTGATAAAGCAAAGGATTTAACCAATTAATTTGAGATTATGATGTTTCAAGATTTTAAATAATATTGATAACATATGAACAGCGATTAAGATACCGAATATAGAAATGAAATTATAAAAAAATGTTTTACCTTGATAGAATATTGGCGTAGCTTGTATCGAATAGTGAAATATTGACTAACACCATCTCCAAAATGGCTCCCAAGGTTTTTATACAGCAATGCTAGATGATAACTTGATTACGTTGATACAAAGATAATGATGATGAACTTTGTCGAAAAACTCGAGGATCAAAAATGTGAGAATATGATCCCAAAAAGAGACTGGTACATGGGTTTAAATAATCGTTGGTGATTTGCCAAATCATTGACAATTTCGGTCTGTTTGGAGTTAGGTTAGTAAATAGTTGGAACTTCTTTCTAATTCGATATTTTTATTCGTATTTTTCAAGGGAGATAATGTGAGGTGGTTGGGAACGTGTCGGGAAGGGATGTAATTAGTTAAACATCATCTAATTTAGCTTAAGTTTGTTTAGGATAGTACAAATATAAGATTATTGTGATAATGATGATAAATAAATAAGATTTTGACAAGATAATGGTGAGTTTATAAATGCCTATGATAGGTGTGTCGAATAAGGGAGTTAGAAGTGATTTTAAATAGATTTTATGAAAGAAACTTAGGTGGATTAGAATAATTTAGAAAATATAAAAATTGTACTTAAATGACATATATAATGAATCATTTAATTGATTGAATAAAAATGGAGGAGGTGTGAGGTATTAATGTAATTAGTGATGTATTACAAATGTGGCGAGATAATTAAGTGAAGATGGGGAGTGTATATTTTGGTGTCTACACATATGCTCAAAAATTTATCTTTTAGATAAACATGCAAGATCTCCTTTGAACATGACCCCTGACATTTCATGTTTAGAGTGCATACAAAAGGACGTTACAAAACTACCTCATAAATTTTTCTTCTTGCATATGATACTTGATTACACTTTCTAACATTATTTCATGACTTTTGAGTGCATCTAATATCTCCGATTACACTTTCTAGTGCCATCTAACATCCTTCTCAATGATCTCATTCAATTCAAATAGGGATGCTTCATGTTTCATATTTCATGAATTTTGAGCTTCTTCACTTTAAACTAGATCTTACAACTTCACATGAAGATCAATCATAGCTATCACAATATTTTTGACACAATTGGACATTACAAGAACTGTTATGCCCTTCATTAGGTATATTCCCAATCAATAAGCTTCATCATACAACCACACCATATGTAGATGCAAATTGAGTTATATTTGGATTTGCATTGTTCCTCACATACTAGCCTAAGCGATAAAAAAATTTTGTCATGAATTTATCCTTTGTTTTGAGATGAATCAACCTAATTTCTTTTGTAATACTTTCACAACCCTTAGACAGAGTTAAGTTCAAAATTTTAGGCAATTTCATTGGTGCAATCTTGAGATTCAATGAATTTTCCATTCATGACAAGCTTCAATAGTATCTTTTCCCTTTTCCATGTGTAAAAAAAAACTTGCACAATCACCACTATGTCCACATGTCACTATTCCATAAAATCATAAAGTTATGGAATTAGTTAGAATCCAACATCATGGAATAAACTATATTTAATAGAGTTTCGGTTCCACTATCTCTTCTTTTTATCAACAGCCCATCTTCACAACCAATAAAATTTCAACATTTTTTTAATCTTCTTATTAGGTGTGTACCATTTGTCAAGTTTTATCTAATAAAAAAGATACACATACTTTGAAATTGTCACCCTATTCTTAACCTCCACTAGTCACTATGAACCATGGTCCAATGAGAAGGCCTCACACTTACTTCACAATCCACTTTAATTTTTAAAGAAACTTGTTAAAATACAAAGACTAAGCCAATCATATTGTTGTTATCACCAAATTACAGCACCCCGAATGGCCTGAATGTGGATGGGGCATTCGGTGTAATTTTGTAACATTGGGTTACCTCTCAAGCTATGGGACTTGTGGGCTTGAGATAACCCTCTAGAGAAGGTTGGTTCCTACTCCTAAACTACCTACCACAATCTACTCCTAATGCAATTAAGCTATTTAATCCTAATTTAGCCTTCCAAGGGAATAGGAGAGAGAATGCATGAAAATAAACCTACACTAAGAGTGGTGATACACCATAAAAGGAGGTTGTTAGCCAAGAATCCAACTTCCTAAAATGGAGAGAGGTGAGCAATGGAGAGGGTGGACAAAATGCACCATAGGCCAAAGATGAGATTCACATAGAAAACCACTTCAAACCCATTAAACATAGCTCTCAAAACCTACAATAGACATTAAGAAATATGCATAGTATACCCTACAATGAAGAGAGGCAAGTAGACAATAACACATGCAAAGGATGGAAAAAATGCATCACAAAACACATTATATTTCTCCAATAAGTATGCACAATACAACATCAGTGGGAAAGAGGCAAGAAAATGCCATTACAAAGCTTGGAAAGGAGGCTTAAGCTCCACATTCAACCCTAGCAGAGAAGAAAGAGAGAGGGGGCAGGAGAAAAATGACTAACTCCTTTACAAATGAGCCCAAGATTACAATTTATAGAATGAGAAGGAGAGAGGAGTGTAATCTCAAAATTACTTTTCAACCACTTGCAAGATGCAATAAATGAGGTGAAATGATGGAAATTGATTTGTAAAATATCCCCATGTTGTCCCATGACTGCAGTAGAGAAAGAATGATTGCCCATGCTCATTTAATGCATTTCAAACCACCAAATTTAATCGGGCTTGTTTTCTATGAAATATACCCTTCTCATCAATTTATGAATTTCTTGAATGTTGTGCATAGATCATAGAATCATGTTTCCAATGACACCAATTTTGTGCAATTTCATTAAGAAATGATCAAGTTATGGCCTTTTGAGCACATGTAGCCCCTTTTTTAGAATCACCAGGTTTTCTTGTAATACACAAGACTATGCAATTAAATCTTGGTTGGAAATCACAATTTAATTATTTCTCTCTTTTTCCAATGTTTCCTTGCATGGTTTAATTGTTGGGGTCATTTAAATATAATGGGGTTCCACCTTTATTTACCTCTTTTGTTTTAATGTGGGAGGGGATTGTGCTTTTAATGTTTTGAATTTTCCAGCTCGGCTAGCTCAGCAGAGCTAGCCTTTATTTTTCTTCGCTGAGCATGTCAAGCCCTCCTTTTTTGTATTGGCTCATTCTTGGTTTATGCGCCGAGCTCCCTCTTTGTACATGGTCGAGTCGTATCTCGAACATTGAGTTATTCATTTCGGACAACCCGTCCATTCATTTCCCGAGGCCTATGTTACCATTGTGTAATCTTGGTATATTTATAATAATTATCCCTTTAACACCAACCAATGTGCCATCACATTCATATCTCCATATCGGAGTTAAGTGACCCGATGTGCATGACTTAAATTGCCAAAACTTGAGTTATTTCACTTATTCACCAAGCTTGGTGCCA
Organism: Taxus wallichiana var. yunnanensis; assembly: GCA_018340775.1. Lineage (NCBI taxonomy): Eukaryota > Viridiplantae > Streptophyta > Pinopsida > Cupressales > Taxaceae > Taxus > Taxus wallichiana. The sequence continues at coordinate 327,377,243 of CM031240.1, read as the reverse complement.
TGCCCAACTCTCAACTCGGTGCCACGTGGACAAGCCTCCTTCATCCTCGACGAAGGTGGGTTTTAGTAAACTTGTGTCTCTCCTACTCTTATGTCATTCGGGTGAACAAAATCGACTCACTCGCACCACAGGCCATCTAATCTATGTCCTATCCCTTTAAGTTTCAATCCCTTTCATTTAAGCATTAACCCGGTACTCCATGCTCCATGTGCATTTTTGTGCAACCACACGCATGTTGAGTCCTTCTTTCTTAGGTGGCGATATGTTTATTACTTCAAGATTACCTACACCCATCAACCGCCATTGAGCTCCTTGCTCCATGTGGAGGTCCTACGTACCTTTGGGGTCTCCTCCGCTCTTGATATTTTGGAATTTTGTTGAGGGGCCACGTGGAAACCCCTGGACAACTCACCTCCTTCATCATTTTGGCCAAGTGTTCAACTTGCGTCTCGCATGTATAGCAGCTAAGGGTCATATGGAAAACAACTTAGCCTTTAAGCATTCAAAATGACTCACCCTAGATACAAATCTGCTCACTCCAAGATAAATAGCTTGATGTGCCTCGAAGCATGATTTGGATAACTCAATAAATGCATCATTACATCATCTTGAACACTCGTGGTATGAGTTTTCCATGAGGATAATTCCAACACTTGCATTGTTTGTTTGGGATTATAAAATAGTTGGCCTGTGAGTTTCTAAAATGGTTCAAGAGGGCCATGTGGCAACCCTTCATAACTCACCTCCTTCGTCATTTTGGCCAAGTGTTCAACTCGTCTCACATGGATAGCTCGGCTCGGTGTCATATGGAAAACAACTTAGCCTTTAAGCATTGAAAATGACTTGCCCTGGCTACAAAGAGGCTCACTCCGACATAAACAGCTCGATGTGGCTTGAACCATGACTTGGTTAACTTCATTAAATGCATCAATAAATTTCCTTCAACACCCGTGAGATGAGCTTGTCATATGCATAATTCCAACACTTGCATTTTTCATTTGGGATTATAAAATGGTTGGCCTAGGTTTCTTTGTGATGCAAAAATCAACATGACATGGAAATTTGTAAAGCCTCCAACTTGGTTCCATCAAAGATATGCAATAAGATACCTATATACATATTAACATGTCCCTGTAGATAGCTAATTCGCATTGATTATCCCCCGACCCATGTTGGCTTGATGAGTTCCACGATACCATTACATGTAACTCGGTATTTATCTTCTAAAAGGATCAATGAGGTATCATTACCCCTTGTATTCTTTGGTGGTCCATAAGGAGTTTTGATTTAGTTTGTGGTGTACCAATTATAGCTCACTTCTTCTCCGAGAAACTCATCTCTGCTTAAAAAAATCACTCAATTCCTTCATACACATCTCGTCGGGGTCCCTTTAGAGCTCGAATTGGCTTCAACTAGGGCCATGAACAACAATCTCACCCCATTTTTTTAATGATCTCGATTAAGTCACAGCGATGCGCCTACAATAGGAACAACTTGGATTATTCAATGTAACTTGGTGGTCCCCATGAAATAACTCGATCTTCATCATTATGGACTACCTCGCTTATTAAATAAAGTCAATGGCTCTTAACGATGCCTAGATCAATAGAGTCACATGAGCTTGGTTCACTTAGGAATGAGCTTGATTTCACCTAACAACTTAAGTCATGTTTATTATCTTGACTTAGTTGATTTATTAAGTTAATTTGAAGAGGTAAAATTTATTACTTGGGGCTTCAAAATCAACTAATTCCATTTATCTTTCCATCTTACGTAGGGTTTCATATTGCACATGATTTATTACTTGTTGTTTAATGTATGTTAGCATCTTTACATCATATATTATGGTAGTTACTCAAGTATAGATTTCATTCAAATTAAATTAAATCATCTAGTGAACCTACATTTGAACACTATTAACCCCTTATTTCTTTCCATTTTCTACCAACATGAGTGTCTCTAGCCTTAACATTTGTAATCTACTATTTCTTCAACAACTTGGTCTTTCCAAACCATCTTGAACACCCTCATCTAATTACATTCATGGATTTGAAAATATTCATAAACAAGTCTTAGGTACAACCACACTTCCCATTATTGTTGGGTCATGCACTTTTCCCATCCTATTCCATGTAATGTTTAACAATATTAAATATATTATTCTCCTTAGACACCCTTAGATCCATGTCATGCATGTGTTCCTTCAACCCTTCACACATGTATTAAATTCCTATACCAGGGTGTGGTCTATGAGGCCTTGGTAGATTCCTCCCCATTTTCCTTTTGCAACACTATTAATCATTCACCTGAAGCCCCTACTTCAGCCACCCTCCTAACTTTAAAAAGTATGGTCTTGGGTATCAGTATATGCTTCGTTATTGGGTTCACTAGCACTTTGGATTAGGATATGATGCAAAAGGAGTCGAAGAGCCTCTTTCCATTTGTACTCAATCTACTAGACTCGACATTAGATATCTCCCTCTTCTCGATCCCTTTATTACCACCACATCTCCTCTTGAGGTTTACACTATTTCACATACTCACCATCATAAAAAGCAATTTCCATCAACTCTCAATACTACAACTTACTTTGGAAAATATACTCCTAACACCAATACTAATACTCCGACACATTGCCACATCCACCACCATGGCATGGTTTATCTTCCATTCTTGGGTAGATCTCCATCACTCACACACTGGAGGGCATAGAAATTCCTCCCCATCATTATTGAATGTATCTAGTATCTACTTATCATTTTCTACCACATTTCATGCTCCACACTTCATGTCTAATCTTTCTAACCACTCAAAACCTTTTGTACACACATTATACCATCATCATCCTATGAAACACTTTAGTTCCACGGTTCATACTACTACTGAGGATATAATTCTAAAATGAACCTCACATCCACTACACATTTCACGCTATGTGCTTCACGATACATATTTCTAACATCTATTCTCACACAAAACATTACCCGATGACACACTCTTGTTCTATGGTTCATTCTTAACTGTTGAGGGTTCCTATAAATGAACCTCATCTCATACACATTCATTGGGGGCACGTTTCTCCTATCATCGCCACATTTTGCATACCACACCATCACACTCATACACAACATTTGCATATCTTGGTTGCATTTACTCTTTCTAGCTTATTATATCTACATGTTACACTTTGTTTTCCATGCTAGACAGATTCTTAGTATGTCATCATCTTTCTATATATATACACATGCACATTCACTTGGTATTTTGTGGTGAATGCATATCTCTTACATGTTTTTACACACTGCAATGATGTTTGAAATGTACCTTTTACCATCCCACATAGGCACTTGGGGCATATACTTTCACTACTCCAACATTCTACACACTACAAGTTGTATTACTACAGCATTCACTACTTCTCACTACAAGTTACCTTAATTTTTGTTGATTTATACATGTTTTGACATAGTATTTATCTTTCTAACATGTTAATGGGTGCTTCATGTGTATCTTTTTCTTTGTAGGACTATATACAACCATGGTTATTTGATACATTTTATTAATATTTTTTCTACTATATGTTATTATTTGTGGGCTATGCCCTATGTCTTGTATGATCATTGTATGCTTTTTGCTTTGCTTCGTCCCTAACTGTCTTATGACATTATGAGTGATGTCTAATGTTTGAAACCCACTTTTCGTGGTCTATCTTTTCTGCATGTTAGAGGGACAAAATGGCTAAGTATAGAAAGTACACGAAGGAATGTTGCATGCAAGAGGAGGTGTGTGTGTGTGTGTGTGTGTGGAAAATTTGAAATGGCCCGTGAAGGCTCGCACCTAGATAGAATGAACTTAGAAATTAGCTGATTTTCTAGTATATGAGCTAAAAATAGAAAAACGGGATGGAGTGCCGACCAAGTAAAGGACAAAAGCATGATAACTTGGCAGCCAAGAAAGGGCTATTTTTGGAGAATGAACATGCAAATCAAGTATACACATGGAGGCTATTATTATAATTAAAGAAGATTTATTTATAGGATAATCTATTAATAGTTGTAAGAAAGCATGCATGTAGTCTATTTTGGGCATGCCTATTATTAGGAGAGTGCATGGGTGGTGAAGGGAAAGTCCCCACCCCTATATATATATATATATATATATATATATATATATATATATTTGTGTTGTATGCCATTATTTTGGAATGTCCGGTGATCAAGTAGTTACTATTCCTGAGTTATGGGATTCTTTGTATGCAAATATGGTCTAGGGTTTGATGTTTGCACATGTTCCAACATTTTGGTACATTGATCGACATGTATTCAGATTCTGTTATGTAAGACTTTTTATAATGGATTATGGTGGATGGATTATGATTATTGACATGTCTAAATATGGTGAATACATGGTGTAATTGATATTGATTGTTATATGATCTGTTATGCTTTCTTATTATATGTGTTTCATGATATGATGTATGTAATGATCTATACTTGAATGATTACTTTGATAATGGTTATTATGAATATGCATGCTAACATCTTGACAAGAAAATACAAAGGAGGGACTTGGTAACTTCGTGTGCTTCGGGTTAGCATTTAGATTTTTTTGAATGAGGTGTCAACGTGAATAACATTTGAGTGGGTAAAACAAAGACTATATTTTGGTTCCATTTATGGGACCTCTTTTCAAACCTGTTTTCCGAGATTTTGCACATAGATGATGTATCGATTGACTCTAGAGAGCATTTAAATTTGGGTAGAGAAGACGAAAAGATACGTTTACGTAAGTATAGCATGGATCTAATTTTAATGCATGAAATTGGGTGGAAGATAAAATTAATCATGACCTATATGAGACGCTCTTCATCTTCTTTCAAGTAGAATGTATGAGTGGTTGGTAGCATACATCAAAGCGAGTTGGGGACATAGACCGAGCAATTGGATGTAGGAATATTACTGCAGGACTCTATTTGATGTGGATGAAGATAGGACTAGATTTGTAGATTGTTGGTGGGGTTGTGTGTTATGCAATTATTCCTTGGAAAATATTATTTATACTTACTCATTTTCGAGAGGTAGCTGAGTTTGAATTTTAGTGTGAGCCCATAGGATCGTATTTGCACATTATCTCTCTATAAATCAAGATCTTGATGGTAGAACTAGATTTGGAGAGGTTTCATATGTCTAACTAAACCCCCACATCACACAAGGGAAAGAGTAGGTGTGGTGAAATATGGTGGAGCTGGTAGTAGATAGACAGAGAGAGGAAAGATGACTCAAATTTAATAAAGTGTGGGAGAGGGACATAACGAGGGATATTACGAGTTAATGGATTTGAGGAGAATGATGGATCACGAAGGTTTTTAAGCTCTCATGGAAGATGAGGAGCTGCAGCATCAGGTCCTCCAAACCTTGGGAAAGCGTAGTAGAGAATCCCTTTGGCTTCAGAATGAGATCATGTTAGAGGAAATATGAGAACCGAGGAACACATATGATCCCACCTAGCCACCTAGCCCTTGCACATGGTGTTCTAGAACTAGAGGTAGTTATTGAGAAGTAGGATAGTAGAGGTAAGAAAATAGGTGCGGGTAGATATCATTTTGCGTTGGATTCATAATTGCATCATATAAAAATATACTTATGACAACACAACAGGTGCCATTTTTTGGGAGTATGGATGTAGGTTTTTTTAAGGCGCCTCATCGGGGCATAGTGTTGGCATACAAACCGTTGGGAGCACTTTTGTGGGTACTGCGACCATGTAGACTGTGGGTGCCAAGTTTGGCACTAAAACTGGGATGCAAGCGAGTTCGTCAACTAGTCCACAACCTACAGTAGGGGGTGTGGGAAGAACATGAGGATCAGGCGGACCACCTACGGGAAATACTATTGGGAGTTCTAGGTCTTGATTTGGTGGGCAAGGGCCACCACCAAAGCAAACCACCACCGAATTAGCCACCACCTCAACAACCAACGCAACCAACACCTCAATTTTTATTTTAGATGTCTCTTCATTTACCAAAGTATATAGGTATTGAAGATGCAGCATAGCATGTGCACAAGTGTGAACTATTATGGTGCACTAAGGGAATTACAACTTCAAATAGGAAGGCAAGTCAATTTTTCACTACTCTTCAAGGGTGCTCGTATAGCTGGTATAAAAATTATGACCCACATCATATTGTATTGGCATATAATGCTTTGTGCACTACATTTTTGGCTGAGTTTAACATTCCAGAATTTAAACAACAAAGCATTAGTGCACTAAAGGACATCAATAAGGGCTTATCTAAACATGTAAGGGAGTATAATGCACATTTTAAGACTTTGTTTTCCAAGTTGTCTTATAATATAAATCTAAGTCAACATGCTGTAGTTTTTTGGAGAATTTTGACCCATTCAGAAGGGCCTTATCTCATAAGACGTATGTGAATCCATACGAGGCCTTAGAAGTAGCTCTACCTGCCGAGGTGGTTTGAAGTGTTGATGATAGAGTAAGCCATTTCTTAGAGTCACAAATCACAGCCATGGAAAAAACCTTGGAGAATCTCCCTGCCAACTTAGCTCACGAGACATGCATTGGCATATGGTGTATGATTGTGAGGTTGAATGGCATACTAAGAATAGTTTCCCATACAAGTCCATATGCATTTTTACTAGATTGTGAAGTTTGTCATCTAGGACTATGATGTTTGAAATTTCCATCTTTTGAGGTGCACTATTTAGAAAAACATGTCCATGTATTGTAAGATTTTCCATGCCCATACCCATGACACCGTAAACTACAAATTGATTGACCACATCCACGAAGCCATTGAAATATGAGTGCGCTAGAATTGTGGCGAGTGGGTCGAAAGAGCAGAAAGGATAAAATAATAAAGGGTGTAATAATGGGGAAATAGGAATAGAGGCTTCAAGGAGGATATAGAGCACGGGGTCTGCTTTGGTGGTAGAGCGGCAGTTCACTCGAGTAACTTGTTATACTTGTGGGTCCCCTAATCAACATGATTTTCCTCAGAATACAACTTTCTCATGGTGTGGAAAACAACATAAGTTAGAGGAATTCCCAAATCTATATGAGCACATGAGTAAGAACAAGAAGAAGGACAAGGGTGTAGGGATGAATAAGGTACAACATGTGAATGTTGATCAGTGGATGACTAAGAAGATGTCAAACCACAGAAAAAATATTATATTAGTTACCACTCACATTGAGGCGCGCACGTGCGTGCATGAGCCTCTCGAAGGCCAAGACACTCATCATGAAGGAGGATGCGATGCATAAAGCAAGTATCTATATTTGGCACACTCGAAGGAAGTTTATCAAGAAATCATGGGATTCATCAAGGAGTTACGAGGTGAAATACAGAGTTTAAAAGAGGAGGAATGCAAGAGAGAACATGTAAAGAATACTAAACTCTTACATAATGATGTGGATGACTTGAAGGAGGTGTGTAGGATGTTGTACTGAGGAGAATGTTATGTCATTGCTAGGAGAATGGCTATGTGAAAAGGTATTGTGCGTTGGAATCGAGCGTGAGAGGTAGATACTTCACGTAAATCTACCACATTAGAATCATGAATTTTCCAAGGAGATAACACTTGATGCATTCATTGATTGATGGCTTTGTCGATAATAAAGGGAGCTGAGTTCAATGTGTTAACTTTGGATGCATGGAATCAGATGGGGAGACTAACATTACATCCATCTTCAAATGTGTTGTATATGATGAACAAAACTAGGGCTATGCCTATTGGGGTGTTGAAATATTCATCCATTACTGATTCGGGAGTAAAGTTTCTTTGGAGACTTTGAAGTGTTGGAGCATTGAAGTAGATAACTTTCTAGCATTACTTGAGTGAACCTAGTGCTATGTAAACAATGCATATTTACATTTTAATAAAGGATATATCAGTTTTGAGAACAAAAACAAGTGCTTCATTATGCGGATATAAAGGTTGCACCATATGTTGATCCTTTTAGCAAGGAATATCTATACAAAATTTGCACACACATGAGTGCGGGATCTTTGAGATACTAGAGCCATCCAAGGATGGATTTATACATTGGGAAGATGCACATTGATCATGATACCAAAAGCATTGTGTGTGATAACTAGGCGCATGGCATGTATGAGATGGTTTGGCATGAGATAAAGAACAGATTCACCTAGATGATTAGGCCATGCATGGTGAAGTAGTTAGGTTCAACATAGGTACCAAGATATACTCATGATGAGAGGCATACTACATTTTTACATGTCATGGATACTCGGTGGCGAACAAAGGAGATAGAAGAAACATACTATTATATACCTTACGTGGGATGACTGCGCACTAGTGGGAAACACATAAAGATAACTGTTGGAATAGTGCGAAGTGAGAATCACATTTTTCCACATGATTTACTCAAAGCAATGTACCAATGCACATATGTTAATATCATGGTAATTCTCTCGGCTTTGGTACACGTCCATAATTGTGAGATACTATAGGCTCAAAGAGGCGGGGAGGCTTTACCGTCATCTTTATGGATTCACAAGTTCTACTCCATCTTGCATGAGATGTGCACGTACATGGCATGTCCATGGTGATTTTAAAGAGAGATTGTGGTGATGCATGAGATGGCTGCTAGTATTATTTAAAATTTTGATTACTTTTCTACTAAGGCTCCGAGTCTTTGAAGCATTTCATATTGTTAAGCACATCACTTTGGGAGACAATGCAAAGATAGAAGATTTCATGCTTGAACTACTAGGGAAACCTAATCCTGAGGCACGTGAGGATATATTTGAGACAAGAGGAAGTATAAAATGGGTTAGGTGGAAAAGAAAAGGAAAAAGGAAAATTGGTGTACATGATTAATGATGAAGAAGTAGAACACTTGGATGTTAGCCACATTGAAGGTGTGTGTGAAGTTATGGATTTAGTAAATGAGAATTTCCCACATACCAAGCTCCCATGAAAATGAAGAAGGTTAACATAGGCAATGAAGATGAACCTAAAGAAGCAATTATTGGTGATTATTGGTCGTAACAAAGAAGTGGCCAAGATTATAGAGCTTTTGCATGACTTCCAAGACTTATTTCCACAAGGCTATCATGAGTTGAAGGAGTGCATTCCTCTTTAGGTGAAATGAAGATAAAATTGAAATAAGGCACACTTTATCGGATTGGAAGAGGCCTTACAAGATGAATCCTAAACTGTGCATGAAATTCAAGGAAGAAATTGATAAAATGATAGAGTTTGGGATTATCGATCCTATAGAGGAATCGAATGGGTTAGCCCCATGGTTATAAGCATTAAGGATGGGAGGATAAGGATTTGTGTTGATTATAGGGAAGTCATTTTTCATGTGTAATTGATCTTTTCCCACCCCATTCATAAAAAAATCCTTGAAGGAGTTGTTAGGTGTGAGATATATTCCTTTGCGATGTATTTTTAGGTCATCACCAAGTGCACATCATGTAAGAAGATCCAGGAAAATATGAATTTCACCACTCGGAAAGTGGGAATTTTTACATATCTGATTATTCCCTTTGGATTGAAAAATGCGTTAGTAGTGTTCTCACGCATTAATGTGCAGGATTTTCAATATTTTATTCACAAATTCTTATAGGTATATTTGGATGATTAGACGGTGTATGGCTTATTCAAGGATCAATGTGATAATCTCAGACTTATGTTTGAGAGGTGCAGGCAGTTGTGCATCTCTCTCAACATTAAAAAGTGTTTCTTTGATACACAATTTATAATGTTTCCTAGACACATCATTTGAAAGGAGGGATTGTTAGTTGACCTAGCCAAGATAGTGGTGATCTTGGGTTTAGAATAGCCTAACCGGAGTTAATTGCACGATTCTTGGGGCTTCTTGGTTATTACAAAAAGTTCATCAAGGCTTGTGCACATATTTCCACACCATTAGAGGAATTTTTAAAGGGAAAGGGAAGTTTCTTTGGGTGATGCACAACAAAAATTATTTGAGAGTTTGAAGGAAATATTAAATATTGTACCTATTCTACACTTTCCTTCATGGGAAAAACCATTTCATGTACACGTTGATGCCTCGGCATATCCATAAGTGTAGTTTTGGTCAAGAAACACGGAGAAGGAATTATAGAATATCCTATATTCTTTGCAAGTGGGGAAGTTGACAACCGCATAGAAGAATTACACAACCACTTAGTGCTTATACATTATCTATGATCTCGCATGCTTTGCATAAGTTCATACAATAATTTTTGGAAACCATGTATATATTTTGTATAGATCATATAGCAATTGAAGTACTTAGTCAACAAGCATGTTTTGCAAGTGAAGTGCATCTGCGAGATGGATATACATTTCAGGAGTTTGACTTCACAACACACACAAGCCTCTAAGAGAAACTCAATGCATGATAATTTATAATGAATCAATTCTAGTGAGGATGCATGGAGCATTCAAGACACTATTCTTGATGCACATATTTTTATATTAAATTGCATGCCTACAAAATTAGAAGATATAGTGTTGATCATAGAACACTTGACGGAGAAAGCACACAAAAGAAGTCCATGCGGGAAAGCAAGTCATACACAAAGGTGTGGATGGATAGGAAGAATGCACGCATGGAGCGAAGTTCGATTTTCAAGACTTAGCCATTTTTGGGCATAAAGATATGTTTTTAGAAGAGAACACACCAATGATGCAGAGACGTGCGCACCACACATTGTATATTTCTGGAGGATCAGATTCGAGATCACGGAGTGATACGTTAACTATCAGTAGTCTATAGATAGCACACTTGCATGTGTGGCTATGCATGAAAATAACGCGTGGCTATTAATAGCATGTGGCCTATTTTTGGAATAGATAAGCGGTGAAGGGAAAGTCCCCACCCTATATATATGTAGTGAATTACCTAGTAGAGAGATGATGGATATAGAGATAGATAACATAGTGTACATGTTTCTAGATTATCTGTATCAGATCCATGCGCACATCAGCATAGATTTCAGTATTGTAAGAAGCTTTTGTGTTATTGTGATAATTAAGAGATGGAAGATATTGACTGAACCTAAGTGTTATTCCTATGTATAATTGGGTAGTGCATGTTCTTATTTCTATCATGATTATTGTTTAAACCTATTCTTTCCTAGATCTAGATCTATCATGCACTGTATAATGATGTATTAGTTATGGATCCATATGTTGTAAGTCTTCATCATGTTAGTATTCTGCTACAACAACCCTAAAGAGGGACCTGGTACCTTTTGTGCTTTGGGTGAGCACTTAGTCTAGGTTGAGTGATGTGCCAGTGTGTCTAGGGTGTTATCTAGTGAATTCTAGGCTGCATCATTGGTTTCATTGCTGGGACCTCTTTTTCAATTGTTTTTAGGATGGTTGTGATGAAGATGTATCGGTTAACTCTAGCAAGTATTGAGGAGTGGATACATGATCTGGAGGAAGAATATGCAAGTGGTTCAACATTGGATCTGAGTTTAACGCACGCACTTGGGTAGAACAAAATCATGTATGATAGCTTATATGAGATATTTTTCACCATCTTTCCAGTAGAATTATACGAGTGGTTGATTGCTTATGCATCTAAGTGGAATTGGAGGTATCACGCACTTGTCTAGACATAGGAAGAATTTTAGGCCCTTTATGATGCTGATATGATCTGGACTCATGTTGTGGATACACGTGGTTTCATGGTGTTCTAAATAGTTATATTATGGAATATTCAATTTGATGTATTCTTTCCCGGAGGTAGCTAAATTCTAGTTTTTGCGGTATCCTAGAGGAGCATATATTTGCAAGGTATTCCACTGGCGATCAAGATCTTGATGGTAACTTTGAACTGGAGAGTAAACCGATGGCTAACTAAACCTCACCACGTGAGGGTAGGAACAGGTTTGGTGAAAGATGGTAGACCTAGCGGCAGAAAGGTAGAGAGAGGAAAGGTGGCTTAAGTATAATGAGGCACGTGAGAGGGAGATAGAGAAGCGTACCATTGTAGAAAGTATGGCATTGAGGAGAGAGATGGCTCGTGAAGGATTTGAAGCTCACGTAGAAGACATGGAGCAGAGCATCAAGAACTCCCCCATCTTGGAAAGCATGACAGAGATCCCCCTTGGCCTCACATAGAAGTGTGCCAAGTAGAGACTACTAGGCCATGAGCATGCATCTTAATCCACCTAGTGACCTAGCCCTTGCACTTGGTTTTCCAGTATCTAGTATGACAAGTAATCAACAAGTGAATTTGGGAAATAGGAGAACCGGAGTAAGTCAGAGAGAAAGTACATCAATGGTAGGACAGATGACTTCAATGTTATTTGGAGGAACATTTTAGGTGCATCATCTGCACATAATGTAAGCGCGTAGAATGTTGGATTCACCTCTGGAAGTGGAACTACCACACATGACGTAGGGGTTCAGTATAGTACTACTATTGGAGCACAAGGGGAGTACATCTATAGGTCTATTCTAGCTATAGGTGGAGGATCAGGAGGTATAGGTGGTTCTAGTTCTAGTGGATCTGGTGGTTCTGAGAGGTAGGGGAAACACAGAGGTTTTGGATCAGGTGGGAAAGGTCCACACCAACCCTAGAATATTTATATGGAGATGTCTCTTCATCTTCTGGAGTATAGAGGCATAGAGGATGTTGTTGAGCATGTGCACATGTGTGAAATATTGTGGCGTGTGAAAGGGATCATGGCTTCTGAGTGCAAGGAAAGTCAATTTTACTACTACATTATAGGGACGTGCACATAATTTGGTATAGGAAGTTTGACCCTGATCAAACTTGTGTGGATTATGCAGCATTGAAGGATGCTTTCTTGAAAGAGTTCTATATCCCAGAATTTGAGCAGAAGAGTATAAGCACGCTCAAGGATATCAAGCAAGGCACTACTGAGAGTGTACGTGAGTATGATGCCCATTTTAAAACACTCCTATCTAAGATTTCTTATGATATTCATGCAAGCCAACATGCACAATGGTTGTTGGTGGATTGATTACACCATTCAGAAGAGAATTGTCACATAAGACATACACTGATCCATGTGAAGCACTGGAAGAAACTTTGCGTGTTGAGGTAGTTGGGAGCATTGACATTGGTGTTAGTCCATTCTTAGAGGCACAAATTGCAGCTATGGAAAAATAGTTAGAGAAGCTATCAACAAATTCATCCCATGAAACACGCTCAGGAATTTGGTGTATAGATTGTGAAGTGGAAGGTCACACCAAGGATAGTTTCCCTCACAGATCTATACACTCATTATTGTTGGACTATGAGATCTATCATTTGAATCATGATGCTAGTCATTATCCTTTGTTACAAATGTGCGATAAGGAAGAATGTATCTTGTTACTGTAAAATTTTCTAGTCCGACCCATGATACTGAAGATTGTTGATTGATTGGTCAGATCCAGGATGCTATAGACATTGGGGTATGATAGAAAAGTGTAATGGATAATTCTAAGGGTAAGAATGAGCACCAAGATCGGGATCATAATCAAATGTGCTATGATAAGAATGAGGGGCAGTTTTGAAGGAGGTCATGGAAGAGGATGTGGATATCATGGTGGATATGGAGGATGAGGCCATGGTGGAGGAAGAGGTGAGTTCCCTCATGGAACATGTTATACGTGTGGATCTCCGACCACTATAGGTGTGAATGTCCTCAAATATTGCATGTTCTTTCTGTGGAAAGAACCATAGCTATGAAGAGTGCCCAGACTTATATGAGCATCTGAGTAAGCAACATAAGCAAGAAAACAAAGGTGTTGGGATGGTTAGAATCCAATGTGGTAGAAGATCAGTGGATGCCCAAGATAGCACTAGGACCTGAGGCATTAATAGTGAAGATTACTACATGAGCTTGAAGTGCGTGCATAAGAGAGGCATTATAGAAGAAACCTACCATCACTAAGGATGAGGTTTTCATGCAAGGTACCCAGATCCTGCTCATCAGAAGGAGGTTTATCAGGATACCATGGAAGTGCTAAGGAATCTTTAGGGTGAGATATAGTACTTAAAGGAGCAGAAGAAAGCATCAGAGACAGTCCAAAATGATATCGATGATCTGAGAGAAGTGTGTAAAATGTTGCGCCAGGAGAACATCATTCCACTATTAGGAAGTTGGTTAAAAGGGAACACTCTGCATGCAAGTATTGAGACTGAGATGAAGATCCTACATGAAAATATTCCCCCTGATATCATTGACTATGACAAGGAAATTACTTTGAATGTTGTTGTGGATGGATGGTTGTTGAGCAACATATTGATTGATACAGGTGCGGAAGTGAATGTGCTTACATTAGATGCATGGGTACAAATGGGGAGGCCTCCATTGCAGCCATCATCTAATGTGTTGTTTATGGAAAACTGGACTAAGGCCACTCCCATAGGAGTTTTGAAGGATGCATCTATAACCATACAAGGGGCCAAGTTCACTGGGGATTTTGAGGTATTAGCACTTGCAGAAGTAGATAGTTTTCAGCCTTGCTTGGACGCCCTTGGTGTTATGTGAATAATGTTGACTTGAGATTCAATAAGGGGTATATCAGCTTTGAGAACAAGGAGGAAAGGGTTGTGATACCTTTGACAGATGGGAAGTCTACACCATATGTTGAGCCTCTAAGTGAGGAGGACTTAAACAAAATCTATGTACGTTATTCAGACCTAGAGGTCAATGAGCCATCAAAGGAAGGCATCCTATAGTGGGAAGATTCTCATTCTATTAGTGATACTATGAGTATTGCTTGTGAAAATTGGGCTCATGGTACATATGAACTAGTAGGGTGCGAGGTAAAAAAGCATGGTTGCGCACAAGAATGGACTTCATTCTGTTTGATGGATAGGTAGTAGCACAATACCTTGGTATACAGGGGCAGAAGATCTTCCTGTATTTTTGAAAGCCATGGAAGCACAGTGGACAGATCAAATTAAGAGAAGAGATATGTTAGTGTATACCTTGCATGCGGGACAACAACGCGCTGGTGGGTAGTCCACAAGAGATAATCTTATAGAATGGGAGGAGATTGGAATCACCCTATCTACTAGGTTTTTAAGGAGCAATGCACCTACGTAGATCTACACTTATAATGGTGATCAACCTGTTCAACATCACATTCAACAAGTGTGAGAGACTCTGGACAAGTGGGACAGGAAGCATTACCACCTTCACTCTGGGTGCATAGATTGTACTCTACTCTATAAGGATGCGCACACCTAGTATGTATATGTAGAACTACATCGAGAGACTAGGAATTGGTAGAATTTGATTGCAGGAATGCTCTAGACCTTTGACTACTTCTCGACTAAACCTCTAGTAGAAGAAGCATTAAAATTTGTCAAGTGCTTAACTATGGGAGATAGTGCAAAAGGTAGAAGAGCATATTTAGGAATTATTTGGTGAGACAGATTCAGAGTGCATTTTGAAAAGGAAGAAGAAATGGACTCCATACTACTTGAACACATGCTTTCCTTGAGAAAGAGAAAGGAAAGATGGTTTACATCGTGGATGATGAGGAAGTTGAGAACCTAGATATTGAACATTCACAAGGGGTGCGTGAGGTCTTGGATAGTGTAGACAAGGATACATGTGCGCCTATCATGAACCCATGAAGACAAAGAAGGTGAATATAGGTTTGGAGGCTGAGCCAAAGGAGGTCATAATTGGAGACTATTGGTCAAAATCAGAAGTGGAAAAGATCATTGAGTTACTCAGGGATTATCAAGACTTATTCCCTTGAGGGTATCATGAACTTAAAGGCGTGCATGAATCACTTGGGGAAATGAAGATAAAGCTTAAGGATGGTGCACACCCCTAGTTAGAAAGAGGCCTTATAGAATGAACCCCAATTTGTGTGAAAAGGTCAAAGAAGAGATTGATAACATGTTGAAATCTGGAATTATCAAGCCCCTTGATGAGTCAGAATGGGTTAGTCCAATGGTGATCAGTATCAAGAAGGATGGATGAATTAGAATATGTGTGGACTACAGGGAGCTAAATGTTGCATGTGTAACAGATCCATTCCCTATGCCATTTACTGAGGAAATACTAGAAGGAGTTGTAGGGCGCGAAATATATTCTTTCACAGATGGGTTTCAGGTATCATCAAGTTAGAATTACACAGGAGGATCAAGAAAAGACTACATTTACTACTGAATGGGGTAGTTTCACCTATATTGTGATGCCTTTTGGACTAAAAATGCCTGTTGTATTCTCATGATAGTTGTTCAAGCATTCAAAGATTTTATTCACAACTTTTTACAGGTTTATCTAGATGATTGGACAATATATGGGCTTGTGAAAGATCATTGTGACAATCTACACTTAATGTTTGAATGGTGCAGAAAATTGAGTATCTCTTTAAACATCAAGAAGTGCATATTTGCTACACCTTTTGGAATATTGTTAGGACATATAATCTACAAGGAAGGTTTATTGGTTGATCCAGCTAAGGTTGCAGTCATTCTAGGCCTGGAAGTACTACTAGTCAAAGTGAGGTGCAGATTTTTGGGTCACACAAGATATTATCGAAAGTTCATCAAAGGGTATGCCAAAGTTGTTGCACCCTTGGAATAATTACTAAAAGGAAAGGTACATTTTATTGGGGAGAACCACAACGACGTGCGCATTTGAGCATTAAAGGAGAAACTTACTACCACACCCATTCTATGCTTTCCTCATGGGATAAACCATTTCATGTGCATGTGGATGCCTTTGGCATGGCCATTGGCATTGTGTTAGCTCAACTCTGGTGAAGGTATTATAGATCATCCAATTTGTTTTGCTAGTAGGAAGTTGA